>CASHTH010004300.1:0-83753 GCA_030341885.1 Geodia barretti
TAGTAGCTGCATCACTACCTGAAGATAATATAGTACACAGAGGAACACAGTAGCTAAGATATCTAGCCTTGAACAGTATACCAACAATACCTAGTACTTCATGCCAACAAACAACAACTAAATATTTTCCAGAAAAGTTTTCATTTATACAGTAGTTTTTGAGACTGACCAGAGAATGGGGGAATGTAGACCATGAGACTGCTGTTCTCCCAGTCATCCACTACCGCTCTGAAACAACACAGACATCCAGAGAATTGTACATCTGACCAGAGAGAGAGGGAATTCTCTGACCTGTATTTGGCTGTAAGAATAGGGTCATCCGAGAAGCCGTGGGTGGTAAAGAACCTCTCTGCCTTGTGGTCTGCGAACGTTAGGAGAGCATTGTACTCACCCACCACTGCCGGGTCCTTCATTGTCTGCAACATTAATAACAGGAGAAACTCACTCATTACTTAGTTAATACTATCCTTCAAATTTTGAGGCTACAAATCTTTTACTTCTACAGGGCCATTAAAAAGTATACAATAGCACCTTTTGCTATGTTAGCTACAGCACACACATCACTGATATCAGAATCATATATATCTACACTCTTTAGTAGAGAGACTACCAGAGCTCACAGATGAAGCTAAATAAGACACACCTGAAGCAGGAAAGAGCCAAGACCGGCCCTCCTCCATCTGTGTCTCACGGCCAGGAGAAGAACCTGGACGGCACTGCCCGGCGGTCGACTGCTCAGTCTCAGGAAACACCCACACCCAGCCACAGTCTCCTCTGGACCAGATATGGAGGACCTCTCTCCCTCACGACGGTACCGACAGGCCTCCAGAAACCTTCTCCTCCCCTCACTGAACTCATCCTCTCCTCCAACACTGCGAAGTTTTAGAGTCGATTTTGCAAAAAATGCACTTTGAGTAAGATATGGAAAACGTAGCCAAAATACTTTTGGAATTAAAAGGGGCACACCTCTCATTATCGCTGGAGTCCGATTCACTGAAAACTTCCAGAAATGGGTTCTCCACCTCACAGCTACTACCAGTAGACTGCGGGGCTGCACTCGTCGGTGTGATCTTTGCTTCAGTTTCAGAGCTCGTGGTAATAGTTCTTTTTTCTCTTTGCTTGTGTGAACATTGAAGCTCCCCCACCCTGCTGGTTGATAGTAGAACGATTGTCTTGCTGCCGGAACGAGTGAGACTGGAGTATATGGCCGAGTCCTCCATGTCCGGGAGAGCAACGCTGCACAACCCAGCCACTGCATGCAGCAGGTCCTCCCACGAATACTGCCCGGTGAGAGAGAAAAAGGAGGACCTAGGTACACATAATTCTTCCCAAATGGCTGTATCCTACCTCTTCCCCTCCCTCTCCTGAAGTTGTTGTTGCAGAGGCGTCGTCGTCCAGCGGTGGAATAGTGGGCGGGTCTGCCCGCAGTTTCTTGAAGTTTACCAGAAGAGCCTTGAACCTCTGTGCGGGGCTCCCTCTCGCCAGCACGCTCTCTCTAAGAACCTCCATGATCCAACGCCTATATACTAGTACTGCAGCAGGCAGCAGCAAACTGCACAGGTAGGTTCGCCGCCGAATCTTTGCGCATGCGTAGTACACGATGACACAGTTTCACCGTCCTGCAATGCTAACGGTGTATGAAAGTGTGCAAATTCCTACAGCCATCACTACTCCAAGACCAGTATAAAGAAATGGCAACAGATCCTTGTCTTCTTCATCATCGTAAAATTGCGAAATAATCTTGTCTTCTAACTCCTTCATTTGTTTCTCGTTCTCTTCAACAATAATCTCTCTAAATTCGTTACCCAGGGTCTGGCTAATCACAGCAGTGTCTGGAGAATGCTGGGGCATCACCTGCTGCTGCGTCTGCAGGGTCCTTTCAATATCGTTCATCTTCTGCTCCAGTAATCTCTGGTGTTTTCGAACTTCCCTTCGTAGAAAAAGGTTTGAACCCGCAAATCCAAACACTGCTCCCAGGATTGAGCCGAGACGTGAATAATACTTCAGCTTCTCCGACTGTGCCCTCTCCTTCTCGTGCGAGGACAGAATGGCGTCTCCCAGAGCCTCGAAGCATTCCCTCTCTTTCAACTTGAGGGACTCAAGACTCACTCCCTGTGACTGTTCCTCTGACAGAAGGCTCTCTTCCTCAGAGTTGATGGTCTGTAGAGCGGCCAGGTCGCGGCGCTGCGCCTGGTACAGCTGGGTCTTGATAGCGTACACGTGTCGTAGTCTCTGTTGAATCTCCTCGTGGAGAGCCGTTGCGTCAGACACGCTCTGTCGCCATGTTTTCAGCTCTTCCCTTTTTCTCCTCACCTCCGCCTGAGCCAAGGACACTTTATTTTGTCCAGTTAGCTCCTCCGTGGTACTCCTGACGTAAGACACCAGGTTTACTGGCCTGCCACTGTATCGTCGAGGAAAAGACTGGACGAGAAACAGCACAGCTCGCATCTCTCAGCTGAGTCTGTAGCCACGCCCCTAAAACGTCATGTTCAAAATTACTTTCGGGTAATTGGATATCCGGTCATACCATGTGAATTTGCCGCGCCGTCGTCGGAAAAGTGACAGGGCTAGCTTAGCCGGAACGGCGAGACAACGAGGGTTCTGCTAGCGTCCAGCCTTCCCTACCCTTCCAGTACCATCCCCAGCGGTTGCCAGGAGGCAGAGAACCATGTCTGAGAAAGGCGGGGACGACTTCAGCTCCCCGCGCTCGCTCAGCGACGCGCCTCTGGACGACGAGTCGGTTGGAGGCAAGTCTTCTATCACGTGGGCGACGTTTTGGTTCTCTCCCCCCTCAGCTCACCGTTGGCAGAGCCTCTAGTTACTGTCTAGCTCCAATGCCCTTGTCTAGCACCAGAGATAGCGCCAAAATGAGCATGTTGGCACTCTCCTTGCGCGCGTGTAGGGAGCCATGGAAGTTGTCGCCTGATATTTAAATTCCTGTCCTACTGGCTGGTTGCCAGCCTCTGCAGTGACTTTAGAGTAACACAAATCTCACCAGTACACCTAGCCCTGTAGCTATTTTCCTACAAAGGACGCACATGTCAGGGTGATACCTTGCATACTTGTTGCTCTTGTATATACTGTACCTGTATCCTCAAGTGAGTTGAATGGTGCATTTCTCTACTTACTTTCCTTCTCTCCCTCCCCACCCTTCTACTTCTCTAACCCTTCTCCTTCCCCTCTGGTTTTCATTAAACTTCCTCCTCCTTCCCTCTCCCCTCACTCAGACTCTCCATTTCCCGATGGCAACCCAGACTCTCTCTCTCCCTCCTCCTCCTCCTTTGCCGTCTTCACCAAAGAGCAGGACGGCTCTTCTTCCTCGGCCCCAGACCCCCACCCCTCAGCACAGACCCAGGACTCTGTCATCGTGATAGACGAGGCAGTCCCCCGTGGGTCCCTGGGGTCCGGGGAGGACGGGGATGAGGCGGGAGAGAGGGACGAAGATGATCCTCCCAGACCACCCTCTCCTTCCAGGACATGTAGCATCACAGATGAAGACGCTTTAGGTGAGCAATTACCCTTCTTTCTACGTTTCTCTTGCATTCTTCTCATTTCCTATTGCCCCTTTTCGTCTGACAATCCATCTTTGTTGTTGAGACTTCATATTGCACAGGCACAAACGTGTTTACTGCAGTGAGGGTAGGTTTATCGTGAATTGTTTAGTTCTTGTGTGCTGTGCTCGACACAAGAGCAGAAGTGTTCGTAAGACCCACTTGTTTAGTAGTGGTGTCTTGTTGCAATTGCTGCTTGTTTTCGTGAGCTAAAGATTGAGTTTCAAGTGCAAACGTACCATCAATCTCTCTCTCTCTCTCCTCTTGTGTCTGTGGGTGCAGGAGTTAGTACAGAGGTCCACCCTCCCAGTGATGATCTACTAGAACCTCATTTTGAGGTGCTGGACATTGTCGGGAAAGAAGAAGGAGAGGTGGAGAAGATCGCGAAGTCGGCAGAAACAAAGACAGAAACAAGACCACAGGTGTGTGTGTGTGTGTGTGTGTGTGTCTAGTCTTACCTCCCACATAACGTAAGTGTATTGAGCGGAAACTGACCTGCTAGTAAATAGGGGTATGCCGGGAGTAATGGGTTGTGATTGGAAGGATTCGTGTGCCTGTATGTAGGTTCAGTAAGGAAGGAGGGTGGTGGTGGGAGTAAGAGAGAGAGCTCTTCCCGGGAGAGGAGGGAGAGGGAGGGACGAAGGAACAGGGATGAAGACGGGAAAGAGGAGAGAAACGACAGAGGAAGTGAGTTGGCAGTGAGCTCTCTTCATGCCCTCTCTCTCTCTATCCTTTCTCTCCCCCCTCCTCTTTTCTCTCTCCCCCTCTGCTCCTATTTTTCTCTCTCTTTCTCTCTCATCCGCTGGATCTCTAGGAGGAACTCAGAGAGATATTTCTCCCATTACCTTTGACAGAGGCCAGAAAGGCTCAGGTACTCCAAAGCTTGAAAGTTCTATATTTAGGTCTACATATGAGAACTGGCTTGTTACTATATATAGACTGTGGCCACTGCATTCCAAATTTAGTCACACTTCTGGCATGCATTATACAGTGCAAGTGTGTCATGAATACACATAAATATCTAAGAGCTCATGTTGGCCTGTGTGTATGTGTGTTTGCTTATGTATTGTTTGCAGCAGATTCGAAGCACCAAGGAAGCAAAAGTGGGCACGTAAAGGAGCGATTAGGTGAGCTAACGGGAATTTGAGTTTACAAGTGGACCTTTTCATTCACCTCTGCCCTCCATCCCTCCTCCCACTCTCTCTCCTTTCTCCCTCCACACCCCTTCTCTCTACGTATATAGGACCATCTCCAGAGCACTCTGCCACAGGGCCACACAAGATAACCGACAAGCTCTTTGCCAACACGCGCTACTTTGTCATAAAGAGCAACAACTTTGAGAACGTGGAGATTGCCAAAGACAAGGTTGGTGTCGTTGTGGTGTGATGTAATCGTACTTCTAGGGTGTGGTGGGCGGAGTGAAATAGGGGCGTGGTTTCTTTTGTTCCTCCAGTCGGTGTGGTCGACTCCGCCCTACAATGAGAAGAAGTTGAACAAGGCTTACCGAGTGAGTGTATGGGGCCGGAAAGAATAGCTGTTAGCTTAATGTGTGGGGAATTGCTAGTGAACATGTGTACCGCTGTCCCATGTACATGTCTCAACTACTTGGTAACGAGGTAGAAAGGCAAGGCAAGGCAAACAAGCCAACTACACCCAGGACAGCTCTTTCTTTTCAGAAGAGCTGCCCTGGGTGGGATTCGAACCCATGACACTCTGCAGTCTAGTAGCAACTGAGCTACATGTACATGTGTATCAAATGAAGTGAGAGTTATGTTCCTTGCAAGTGGTCATAGTTACCTGCTCGTCTCCACTGGCACTGCTCTAGCTAGTGCACACCACGAGTGTTGACTGGAGAAAGAGAGAAAGACGGGGAAGGATTAGCTAGAGAGTTGTCCGTTTTTCTCCACTGCAGGACTGTCGGAACGTGATTCTCATATTCTCAGTCAGAGAGAGTGGAAGGTTTCAAGGTTGGTGGTACTATATACCGTCTCATCCCTCGCTGGTACTGCTACATTTGTGTTGTAATTGAAAGTGAAACGGTTCCATGTGTGTGTAAATACGCAATTATATAGCTTGGACTGTCTAATAGTATTGTATTGTGGGAGAATTAATATATGAAACCAATTTGCCAAAGTCTCTCTGCCATTGATGATCTGCTGAGATTTTCATAAGGTGAGTTATTTCTCTCTCATTCTCCCTACTGAAGGTTTTGCGAGGCTGCAGTCTGAGTCACGTCACGATGGACCCCACGTACCCTGGATCCTGCCGCCCGGCATCTCTCAGGCTCAGCTGGGTGGTGTCTTCAAGCTGGAGTGGATCCACAAGTTAGTCGCTTGAGAGAAAGAGGAGAGGGGGGGAATAAGAGAAAGAAGAGAGAGGGGGTGTTGGGAAAGTTCCTTCACTTAACTCCATTACTACGTTCACTTAGCTCACACACACATACGCACACTTCCAGGGGTTGTCTGGACTTCAACATGTGTCAGGACCTAAAGAATCCTTGGAATGACAATAAACCGGTCAAAATCAGCAGAGATGGCCAGGTACATACTCTCCTTCCCTCCCTCTCTTGTTTAGTCGCCCATCTCCCTCCACTGTAGGAAATTGAGCCCACAGTAGGCGAGCGTCTCTGTCGACTCTGGATCAAGATAGAGTCTGAGGACGACTTTCCACACACCACTGTACCGACGTCACGTCACTCCGTCCATCCTCATGCACACCACTTCCAGCGACAAATGCCGCCCTACTCAAACCCGTATCCCGCCTTTCACCATGGTTACCATCCCGCCATGAGTCACATGATGCAGCCCGATGCACGAAGCGGACGCCTCCTCCTCCCCTCGTCCATGGTCTTTCCCCCTCCAAGGTTAGGTCACACCCCCTTTTTCAAGGCCCGGCCCTGGTGGGGTCCCCCACCCCCCAATTTCATGCCCCCCCACGGGCCCCCTATGGCAATGAACCACGGACCCCCTCCTCCGCTGCAACACCACCCAAATTCAAATTACCCCCACAATCACCCGGGGCCACCGCCCCCAGGGGAAAATTCGTCGTCATCGGCTGCTGGGACCAATGGAGGAAACGGCGGGGGGGCCCCGCAGAACTTCCCCAACCCCCTCTCCTCGGGTGGGCCTCCCTCACACAGCTATTCGGCCTTCCGGAACAATCTCCGGACTAACCCCCCGCCAATGAGCTACTCTGCCAAACGCCTACAGCAACAGCAGCAATCCACAGTCTACCATCCCTCTGATAAAGAACCCGGCGATGGCTCCCCACCGGAGGGGGAAAAAGTCGAGACAAACGAGGAAGTCCCTCTCATTGAAGCCAATCAGGATTCAGTCTCTTCCACGTAGCCGTGTATTCGGCGGTGCTTCTTCTTGCCAACCTATCTCTCGCTCTCTTAACCTCTTTATCCTTGTCTTCTGTTCTCGAGCATCTTCTAAGAGCTCTGCCTGGCCGGCAGGGGGTGTGTACGTGTTTACGGGCCTTTTGTGGGAATACATGATCACCTGAGAAAAATCGAAAATAATTCAAAAATGTCCCCTCTCAAAAAAATTTGTGGATTTTTAGTCTCTTGTGCCATGTGACTTTAAAGTAATGATAAGTAATACGTGAACTTTTGTGGACCTTTTTGGAACATTTACCTAATGGACAAGAGCACCTTGAACTGTATTAGTGGATGTAGCCCTCATTGTTTCTATATTGGACGTCCCATCTGTTAATTGGACAGCCTACTTAGTACCCAGACTGCATAATCACATAATTCTCTAGGACAATTGTTGGACTGCGCATCTCTCTCTCCTTTCATTGAGACTGGAAAAGGGTGCCACCGTCTCTAAGGACTACAGTTGTACATATGTGTTGTTCGAGTCATGTGGGCGGGGCAATGCCTAGAGACACGCCCCCTCTCTCCTCCCATTTGTGCCCTAACAAGCTTCAACCAACGAAGGATAAAAAGACATTCACACTCCCCCAATTTCTCTCTCTTTCTCTCTCTCACTCTCATTTAGTACCCACACTGTTCTGGTTTGCTGTGGGTACGCCCAATAGATTTTGTATTTATATCTGGAAAAACACTGTCTTTTTTACTGTTTAGGTATTTGGACACACGTAGCAATGACTATTAGAGTGGGACAATTTTTGCACTTTTTTGATACTTTTTTATTCGTCAATGTCAAATTTTTTAGAGTCAAATTTTTCTCTACTGTTGCTAGCAATTTTAGTGCCTCAGACTTTCCACCGGTGAGAAACCCTGCCCCAATCCTTAAAGTTTAACCCTTCTCTGCATAAATTTAACCCTTCCTGTCCCCGTATGCTCCCTGAGTGTCTGTGTGTTGCATGTGGACTCTCTCTCCCGTCATGTGACATGTATGTGGCAGCAAGCAGTACATGACCGAGGCAGCTGCTCTCCTGGACTCTCGGAAGAAGAGGACGGTCGAAGAGAGGGCGTCGCCACCGGCCAGCAAGAGGAGTGCCACTGTCTCCAGCAGCGAACGTATGGCCCATTCTAGTTGTGATACCTTTCTAAGTTTTTGTTTTGGCTTGCTGAAACATGTAGGCAGAGTTTGTGTCTTTTAAATGCCAGGGTTTTAGCAAGAAACAAGGGGTTCCTGTCTGCTTTCCACCCTTAGTCCAGGTGCTTATACGTGCACGTGTTTGCCCTGATTTTGCCCCAGGACGTCACGGAGAATCCTCCTCGATGTCCCGCAGTTCTCACCGCAGTGTGAGGGAGGAGGGAGGCCATCGGGAGAGAGGGAAGGAGAGGAGGGGGAGGAGCCGGAGTCGCAGCCACAGCAGAGAGAGAGACGGCCGGAGCGGGAAATCTGTCCGATACGTCCGGAAAGAAGACAAGACGAAAAAGAAGAGGTACGTTGAGCTCACAAACAATTTTACGTGTTTACCTTTTAGTTCAGGGTTTTTCTACTCCTCCTCAATCAATATTGGGATTTGTACCATACCCCTTGCACGTCTGTGATGTTTGTAGAATGAAGTATGTAGCAAAAGAGCATAAACTGTGTTATTGTGTTATGTCATGTATATGGAACTCCCCCCCATTACTCCCTACGAACAGATCTCCAAGCCCCAGCTTTGAAGAGGATTTTGGTGTGAGTAAAGAGACTCTCCTCCACGGGTCCTATGCCGACTACATAAAAGAGTACTCGGCCAGGTCTGGTCGTGCCGGTGGGGGCTCTGGGCAATCCTCCAGCCACCAGCCACACCAGGTAGCACTCCTAGACCCTCCTCCGCACGCGCACACACACACACACTCGCTCTCCGTCTCTCTCTCTTCCAGACGCCGGCCATGTTGGCCAACCTTGCTGCGGCGTACCAAAAGGCACTCAACCAGTTCACGACAAAACTGGCACAGCAGGACCCCTCCAAAGTGAGCCACAGAGCCCCCTCAACCAAACTGAACCCCCCTCTCTCCCTTTTCTCTTCTTCTCATCTCTCAGATGCCTCCAATGGACCCAAAGACCTACTCTCGACTGGTGGAAGAGTTCCTTTCCAAGACCCAGGGAACTAAATCCAGTCACCGCTAACAAACTCTGCCTTGGGCCGAGCTAATGTCGGATCAATTTTTCTCTATGTGATGCCTTTCCTCTTGAGAAAATGGTTGAACAGTTAATTTTGCACTTGGCGCGCTCGCTTTCGCGTGTTTACGTAACGAGCTGGGGGAAGCCCCGTAATAAACGCGGGTACGCCTTGCAGCGGGGAGCGATGTGGAAGGGGCATTGTCTCTACGTCTTTGTGGCGGTGGTTGGGGTTCTTGCACTCCAAAAAGCCGTCTCTGGAGCTGGCGAAGCGTCCTCTACCGCTGGAGGGACCCGCACTAGCGGCCTTCGCAATGGGGACGGCGGCGGTAGCGGACAAACGGAGCGTTTACCTGCACCCAAGCCACCTCCGCCTCCTACTTCTGCGCCTCCTCAGAGGACGGAGGGGGAGCAGATCGCCGATTTCCCTCCTCGGTCCTGGTCGGCGCGGCCTGGCATGAGTGCAGGAAAGGACCCGGGGGACTTGCAATCAGAGCCAAGGGATGGTGGAGATGGCGGGGCAGAAGAAGGGCAGTGCTTGGCTGACGACCAGGTATTCACTGCATGCTGGAGTGTAGTACGCGAAAGTTGTGTCTTTACGCAAAATCCATAATGCTTTAGCGTATATATAGCTAATGGTGGCTTGTAAGTATGCAGAAAAGTTGTTCATTTTCTTTTCATTTCTGCTGGTGTCTTGGCTGACTACCAAGGAATGTGGGGAGCAACAATGTCAGTGGAGCTCCGACACGGGAGCTGTCTACAGCCTACAGGCATTCTCCAGCAGAGCTCTCCAGACCTCCGTCCATAACCTGAAGGGTTCCCTCCTTCGTTTCAGCTTCTGCTCCGAGATCACCTGCAACGGAAGACAGACGCCCACCTGTCTCAATGTTCCGGGAGTCAAACTGACCTCAACCGGAGTTACGTCGTCGGTGACCCCCATCGAACCCCACGTCCCGGGGAGGGGGTTCAAACTGGTCCTCACCGACGGAGACGTCTGCGAGGTAACCGGGAAACCGCGCACCACGACCTTTCTTCTTCCCTGCAGTCCCAACTCGAAACACCGCGTGGAGAATTTCAGAGCGATGCGAGCTATGGAGGGCACGAAGGAGAGCGTGTGTCGGTACATGGTTGAGTTTCCCCCCACTCAGTTTGGGTGTCCTGTGGATGGTGGTGGCAAACCCACCCTCACTGCTGGTGAGAACTTCGTTTCTTCCCTCTCCTCCACTTTCTCCCACACAGCACACTTGCTCCGTGCAGTTTGTGGGTCTGCACGCACAGACACAATATTCGCAGCTGTCCATCAAATTATGTCACTGTTTCTGGAGCAAAGATTAAGAGCATTACCATTAAAAAGAATTTATGTGCCATTAAAGGGGGAAGGGGCGATTACGGTCTTACGTGACAAACATTTGAGGAGTAATCTATGCGCGGTCGAGACGTGAAATAGCATTTTTGCAGGTTGTCGGCTCATGGTGTGACGGAGGGAGGCAGGGGTGCGGAGGGCACGGAAAAGAACAAAAGCACGAGGGAAAGGGGAGGCGTTCGCAAGTGGATGTACCACAGGAACCCCCGCATCAAAGATGAGATTATAACGAACTGTGGTGCTCACCCAGCGAATAAACACACCTAAGGGGCAAACTGGGACTGAGTCGACGCGGCAGTATAACGCGCCGTAAAGATGGAAAAGGAAAACGTGGAACTACGCGACAAGAATCATCGAAGCTGAGTCTCCACGGCCCTCCTCAAATCTACACCCTCTCGGTCCCGATGCTCCGAGAAATCATTCTAGTATTCTAGAGCCGTGCAGAAAGACTGAGTAGTGAAGACAAATGACTTGATAAAAGTTAAAAGTACCCGGGTTAAGAAAACAGAAGGAGACCATCAAAAATACGTACGGGGCTTGTCTTGGTGTACGATAAAGTTTACACCCACTCAAATGTACTGGTTGATAGAGGGACCGGGGAGGGAAGGGTTAGACGTGGGCGTGCTATGACAACAAACCAGAGGGGACGAAAGGGTGTGATGGATTGGATGGTGCCGTGAGTTTCAAGACCACACGATTGACGTGTTATGGAATATTCAGAGAGAGAAGTTTGAAAAAGTGTTACGGCGCTAGTATTTTTGAGGTTTGGAGGGGTGTTGGAATGAAAGAAGGAGATTGAGCGATGATTTGTATGAAAGTACAGGCCTGTGCGATGACTAAGGCACCAGCGCCACGGGGAAAACAATTGTCGTCACCGAGGTCACGCAACCCACATCAAAAGTTGTTAAGTCACTGGCCTCTCCATTAAAAACACGTGCGATTGATCCCTTACTTTTAAATAGGGAGAGCCTGGGAACAAGGATACAACAGGACTTTTTTTTTTACTTCCACCTCTGTTTTCTCAGGGTGGGGGTTCACAAGAATGCTGGGAAAGATGGGGAGAACTCCGTGTTAAGGTGTGGGTTTGATCCGAAAGCCTGAATACTGGTTGTGAGAGTGGTGGTTGGTCGACCCTTCGAGACCAGGTTTGCTTGGCTATGTCCAATACAAAAACACAATGCTGGGGCATTCGCTCGTACGGGCCACCACGGTCGACCGGGAGATACTAAGCATGATAGCTCGCAAACCATCGTACAAGATCCTCGGGGACAGTGAAAACCAGGCTTGTATGGGTGTAGGGTGATGTACTATTAGGCAGAAAAGAACACATCTCGTTATTTTGTCAAAAAATTGTGGTGCACTTTCTCAGAAATGTGGGGGGGTACGGGATTGTGTACGCGATTCAAGCGTTTTCTTTCTCAAGATGTCGGTATGACGTGGAGTAGGAACTGAGTTAAAAATTTATTTAGGAAGAACCTACAAAGCATTGTGTTGGAACGTTTGATAAATGGTGTCAAAGATAGTACTTGGTAGTTTTTTCGAGGTCTTGTGTTGAATACTGCTACAGGTCGTGTGTGACGTTCTCTGTAATATTGATTATGTAGGGACAGCTCATCAACGGGGGTCCACGAGGCATCTCAGCCAAATAACCTCGGACGAGTAGAAAGCATACATTAGAGGCAAAGTCTGCTCTCTATATCTCTATCATCTAATCTCTCTACTGCTCTATATCTATCTGTGGAGAGACTCTCTCTCTTATAAATATCTCACTATCTATCATCTGCTATCATCTACTACCTCTCTATCTATATGCTTACGATCACGATCATATCTCTATATCCCTCTTCTTATCTTCTATCTCCTCTCGCTCGCTCTCTCTCTTCTCTCTCAGTCTCATAGTAGTAGTGTTCTGTTCCAGAGCCCATTTGAGGCAGCTCAGGTAGGCCTGGAAAGAGCACGGAGCTCTCAGGGAACTCTTTGTCATCATCGATCGACGAAATTGACGCCATCTGCCAAACCTCGAGGTATCAGCAGTGGGGACGTGTGTGCCCGCCATCCTTCTCTCTGTCCATCTCACCTTATCACTTCATTGGGCAATAAGCTCCGTGTCATTGCACACACATCATAAAGTAATGAGTTCATAGACCTAAAAATGGAAGTGAACGTTTACTCCGCAAATTCGTGGGGTAATTTTGTCGTGGAAAAAGTGGGTAGAGCATATTCAATCTTATACTTACTATATGTTTGGCCGAGAGAGAGAAGAACAGACCCGACTGTTTAGTAACTTGCCACGGGATGCTACTCCTTCACAGATGCTAAACCTATATTGTGCCGACTGTTTTTTAATGGGTAAGACGACCAGTCTGTCCGCGGGCGTAGTTGCGTACGATGCTCTAGTGAACCAGCTGCTGACGCTAACTGGACGGGTACGGCGGAACGAGGCACAACAACACCATGGTGGTCGGTCTCACCAACGCAGGCGAGCTCCTCGATACTGCCCTTCTGCAGGACCGGGATGGTAGACTGCGAGTCAGAGTAAGAGCGCGTTCATGCCTTCATGCCACTGGTTCTTACTCTCTCATCTGAACGAGATAAATAAGCATAGTACTTGAATAATAAGCCTGTTATAGCTGGGTCCTATGACAACGTCGTAGTGACACCACGTGAAATACGTGCTCAATTACGTCACTTCTATAAGTATCATTTCTCACAACAGTGATCGACGCTCGACTTCCGAATCTTGTCCCACAGGTTTGAAGTCCAGATTGAAGTCAGTCTCCGGACGAAGAGAGGAGAGCGAGGAGATTTTTGAGATCCACACTGCGCTCCATGCAGGCAGCGGATGCTGGGCGGCGGACGTGGATCTGCCGACAACTGCAGCTGCCACGGGATCGATTCAGTGGCGCAGAGATTGCTGGCGTCGTCAGATCTGCCTCTGCATTTGCGCCCTGCGAGCGATATGTATGTTTGTGTAGTGGTGTCGTGGTTTGCATGACCAAGAGAGTGTGGCCCATTTGGAGCAAGAGAGTGCAGGCAAGCTTCTGTCTCTGCATAGCGTGATGGTAAGGAGGCTCATCATGTGTAATAGTAGTTGCTGATGACGTCATATGTTTGCAGAAGTAGAACAACAGAGCTTTTTTGACCACTACTAATAATATGTTTTTCTCTCTCCTCCTCCTTCCTCCTCCTTCCCCTCTCTCTCCCTCCCTCTCGCCTGGTGAAATCCACAGCAGTCCATCTCTCAGTTCAGAGGAGAGTGTTCTGGTGACAGCTGCAGACTTCCACAGGCCATTACTCTCCATCAAACCCAGCCTACACACACTCCGAGGCAAGTTAAAACTCTCACCAAAGGAACTTGTCGCGAAATTTTCCGTGATGCGGTCGACCAGCGAGCACGACACACTATCACTTCTACGTCCTGTTTTCATGTATCCATGAGTATGGTGTACAACTTATGCAGTAATGCTTCTCTCGGACAATGAAAATAACGCATTTTTGCACCGGCAGAAAGCAAGCTATGCACTGTAGTTTCATGCTACCTATACTGTATGGATGATCTCTCTCTCTTCTCTCTCCCTGCCTCCAGAACCAGGTGTCCTCGATGTACCTGCCGCACGGCTACCTCAGCTGCGGAGAGTCCCACGACACAGTGGTCCGTTTGACCCTTGACCTCCTCCACATGCTCAGACACAGCCCCGCCAGTCAGATACAGACGTTGTTGCTATATGGTCCACGGGGTGCGCAACCCTCCCCCCATTCAGACATTTCGTATTTACTGTGTTTTTATGTTTTCAGGTAGCGGCAAAACTGCACTAGCAGCTCATCTTGCAATGGTTGGCAAATTCTCCTTTGTAAAGGTATGTGCATCTTTGTCCATTGTTTATCGCCATTTCTAATGCTCTGTCGTCTCAACACTACGATGCACACTTGGTTGGCACCACAAATGCCTACACGCTAATTCAAAAATGTTAGCGGATTGTTCACAAATGTTTCACATAATTGGCATGTTTTTATTGCTCTTCTTCATCGATCACCTACCCCCCCTCACCCCCAGTTCCTGTCAGCCTCATCAGTGGTGGGGCGATCCTCTCTCCACAAGATGGAGGCCATTCACGCTGCGTTCTCTGGTGCCTTCTCTTCCTCCTCCTCCTCCTCCTCCACTGACCTCTCCCTTGTTGTGTTGGACGATCTTCATCGTCTGGTGGAGTTCATGAAAGTCGGCACTCAAATCACAGTCTCTCACGAACTACTCCACACCATCACCACTCTCCTTACATCTCCCATCCCTACCGGTCTGTCGAAATTTTTTTCTCAGAGTATATATATACTACATAGTTGGTCTAGATTTTTTGTAAATGAGGCTCCCGAAAAATTTTTGCCAGTTCACAATTTTTCGTGGGACGTCGAAATGCAGAAATTGTGCATGTAGAGTGGATCAAAGGGTACTATGGACTGTTCACGTTCACTGGCAAAAATGATAATTTTCATTTTTCTCATTGGGATATGTTTGTTCTACTGCTCTTGAGCACTATATCAATGATGATGTAACAATGATGTAATGATGATGTATGCAGGATTGAGGGTGCTAGTGGTGGGGACGTTGACGGTGGAAGAGGGCGTGGCTCTGGAAGACCCTCAGTTCCTGGGTCTTCCCAATCTCTTCCTCCATCACCACCTCGTCCCTCTATTGGACTGCGACGCCACACTCTCCTTCCTCAATGCCAGCAACATTCACAAGTAGCTATGTGCTGAATTTTCATTTCTCCTCTCTCTTCTCTCCTTCTTCCCTGCCCTTCTCTCTCCTCTCTTCTCTGATTTGGTCTCTTGATGCCAGCAACATACATACGTAGGTATAGTAAGTTCTGTCCCTTCACAGATTTGGGAGTGGCCAGTTCTCCCTGCCGTCCAACCTCCTTGTGTCAGTTCGACAGCTCCATCAGGCCATCCAGTGTGCCTGCGTCCATGGCAGCTGCTCGTCCGATCACAGAGAACCTTCTGTCGTCAGACAAGACCATCTCCTGGACTGCATCATGGCCTCGGTTACCAGGTGTGGCCTCACTGATCAGGACACACCTCACTGATCAGGACACCTCACTGATCAGGACACATCATGATTAGGACACCTCACTGATCAGGACACCTCCCTGATTAGGACACCACTGATCAGGACACCTCACTGATCAGGACACCTCACTGATCAGGACACCTCACTTATCAGGACACCTTACCAAGTAGAAAACCTTGCCTGATCCCAATAGTCAAAGAAAAGCAGTCATTTTGAACCATCTACAAATTGTTGCCAGCCCCATTACTCCCTCAACTGCAGGCAAATGGCAGCGCTGGACACGGAGCTGTGACCGTGTCTGAATGACTAGTCATCATATTTATTGCATAAACTGCAGCAAGTTTTAATTTTCAGTTTCATCTTGTCTACTACTAAGAATGTGTTTTTTTAATGCATCGAGCTGCATGATGCAAGTACGCACTGTGCGTATGCAAAGGATTGAAACTTGAACCATACAAAGTGGAATGCTGTATGTTTTAGCCATTGGATGGCTCTGTATCCAAGTGTGATTAAACATAAGTATGATGTAATGAGAAAATACGTTGGCTTGGCTACAGACCGACATTCGCACGCACTACTGAGTGCATCTTGGGGAGATTTCTAAGTTCTCCTTTACTGTGTCACCTATTTTGGTATACACACTTTTGAAGTTCTTATTGGAAGGTATCTTGTCAGAGGTTTACTGTAGCCTGAATGAGTACACTGCAACCGCATGTGTACAGCTTCTGCCAACTGCCTAGCAACGTGGCAAATTCTTACTGCATTGCCTGGCAACCTCACTACTTCCCTCTGGGAGAAATCTCCACTAAACAAGGCTGCTTCGTGTACCAATGACATCATGCTTATTGTTGCTAAAAATAGGCATTAAGTCATACATTGCCTGAAACCAATGTATGATTGGTAAAATGTAAGTGTTACAGTACACTGCATAGTACATAATGTTATCTCATAGACCGCAGAGTATAATGGAATTAACCTTATCCCTTACAAGTTGCAGCAGTTAATTGCAGCAATAAAATGTGTGAATTTCTGTGACAATGGACACAGGGAAAATGGAACTATGTGAAAGTACTCCTGAATCAGAACTTGCTGCGGCATTAACCTCTGCGCTATAATTGAAGGGGTCAGAGTGGGCCAACCCTCAATTGCCGGTTTTCCTTCTTATAGAACAAAAACCGGCAAGAGTTGTATATTGAGGGTTGGTACAGTTAGCACTCATCACATATGCCAATTGTTTTATGTTGCGCAGTAGGTTGATGGTGCATCTAGTCTGAGGCATGCCAATTGGTCATTTAACAATGAGAACCGTAATTACGACATTCATAACCACATTCACTTAATTAGATCGGGGTGCATTACGATATTCCAAACCGCACGCCTAATTGATCAGATTTTAGTCCGAGAGACAATCAGTTAGGGAGCAGCTGGAACGAGGGGTAAATTGATAATGATAAGGACCCGACGGTGTCCATTCCACAGTGTATATAGCAAGAGAAATCAGTTGCATGAACATTTGGAATTCAACATGCGGTTAACAAAGGCATGCATTGGCGAATGCCCAGTTAGAAACACGGTGTGAGGTTAATGCAAGTAATACGATGAAACACGGTGTGTGGTTAATGCAAGTAATACGATGAAACACGATGTGAGGTTAATGCAAGTAATACGATGAAACACGATGTGAGGTTAATGCAAGGTTTGCAGATGTACAGTAGATTAGAGCTCAGCGTCCCAAAGTACTTTGACATGTGTTGTTCGTTACTACGATGCTTTGCCTGCAATTGTCCAGAGTAACGCCGAAAAACACGACTGGAATCCTCAATGGCTTCTGTGGCCACACTTACTTCAGGAAGGACATAGACAGATCGATCCTATGGCTGTCTGTAATGCTGGACGTGGGTAGTCAGACAATGCACTGGGACCAGTAGGATCTCCCGGTAACTAGGAAAATGACACAGCTTTCTACACTAGCTGTGGTGAACTGGTAGCAGTAACTAGGAAAATTACACGGCTTTCTACACTGTGGTGAACTGGTAGCAGTAACTAGGAAAATGACACAGCTTTCTACACTGTGGTGAACTGGTAGCAGTAACTAGGAAAATGACATGGCTTTCTACACTGTGGTGAACTGGTAGCAGTAACTAGGAAAATGACATGGCTTTCTACACTGTGGTGAACTGGTAGCAGTAACATAATAATGATTTGTAGTGTTTGTGCAAGCTAATTGCACCTGCTGGTTTCCAGGATTGTGAGCTAATGTTGGGACAGCAAGGGAAGAAAACGGAACAGAGAGAGGGAGAGAGACGGAGTCCAGGGAAAGACAGAAGAAAGCAAGGCGTGAGAGAGGCAGTAGTAGCTAAAGCAAATCCTAAGAGATGAAGAAGGAGGAAACAATTGAGTGGTTGATTGTAACGAGAAGCGTTTGTAGTCTGCCCTAAAATTCCATTCCTCAAGTGCAGCGGGTGTGTGGCATGCAGCCAGGTTGCACTGGAAACAATGGTATTAGCCTCCAATCAACTGTCCGTGCTGCATTCCTGAGGTTCCAGCCAACACGCGTCTGTCGCTACGGTGGCAGTAAACATCGCATTACCATTGTGTCTCGCCTTGGCGTCCTAGCACAGTTCCAAGTGTGACCAGCTAGCTAATATAGTCCTGTTACGAACTAGTGTATAATGTCCACACAGAAGAATTGACTTCATAATTAATGCGTAACATAATTATTGAGTCCTTGTACACAGATGTTCTTGTACATGATCTATTATGCCAGTGGATGGATAATGAAGGTCATTATGCACCTAGCAACCGAGAAACAGTGGTCTTAGTTACCGTACACGTTGCTGGAGGCTAAGGCATTCGTCTCCATCTATACCTAATGCATTACCTCAGCCACGCCCCCAGCGTGTGTGCAATGAGTCGACAGTTTTGCCAGCTTAATTTGCAGGTCAACTGTCAACCCTACGATGGGAGACGAACCCCCAAATTAATTACTGGAGAATTAACAAACCTCGCGTGCACTTTATTCTCAGCTAAGATTATGCGCCGCCCCATTCTAGTATAATTATTATAGTATATACTAGCTTATGACACCTGCACTTGCGGCTTTTCTGTCATCTCAAAAACTGATCACTAAAACGTAGCGAAAGATAACAATGGAGAATCTGTGCCAAATAACTGATATAATACACTATATACACACAGTAATCATAGGTACATTCATAAAATACATACATATGCTAATGTATAATTATACAATAGGCGAGAGACGTGTGTTGTATGGACAGGTGAAGTGGGGGATAGGCAACTCTCTATCATGTGGTGCTCTCTCTGTGTGATAAAATAATAATAGAATGTGTCTTTCTTTGTGTAGCAGATCTTGAGGGAGGGAGAGAGAGGTGATCAGATCTTTATCTTTGCCCGCTTGATCTGAGGAGCTTCATCATCTTCTGCATAGACGGAGAGGGGAAAAGTTAGTATTGGTGGGTGGAAAGAAGGACCACCAGGGAAGAGAAAGAGCTGGCTTGAGAGAGGTGTACCTGGAAGATCTGAGATAGAATCTCCTCTACTGGGGACTTGACTGAAGACTCCTCTTGAATGGCCAGAGAACTGGAGCAGGAGGGAAGGGAGAGGAGGGAGAGAGGGGCAGGGGGACGGGAGAAGAAAGAGAGAAGAAAGAGAGAAGAGGAGGAGAGATAAAATTCACGTGTACATACATTAAACAAACCCTCCTTTGTATGACATTTTTCATGTGCCAAAAGCTGAGTGGTATAATAATGCTGGGAACTAAGACAGAACAGCAGCTTCCAGGAAAATGACATGGGCACTTGGCTTGCTCTACAGGTCAACTAATGGAGCCTGATATGCCACAATCCGGCTTCCAACAGTCTTCCATAATGGAGAAAACTTTTCTAGGAACGAGAGAAACCCGCTTTGTGAGGAAGGTGCGGACTAATAGATGAACCATTGATTTTTGGCAATTTCAGGCTGGCTGGATTCTAGGAACTAATAGGACATTAGGGAACTCTTTGAGGCTGTCCATGAAAAGGCCACATCCATCCCAATGCAGATTACTGGGAGCCTCTTTCTCAGAAGGCTGTCCCAGTAATACATAGGCAGACAGTCCTTGAGGCACTATTTTACCTGCAGCTATACATATATAGAACTACCCATGAAATTCTGAGCCAGCAGTGAGTATGGATAGATCCTGTATATACTCTGTTTTAGTTTGCATTGCCCTGTCGCGCCTTGCTGCCTTGCCGCATCGCGAGGACAGAATCCATTTCTGTCTTCGCGGCACACTGCGACGCGGTACGCACGAAGGGATATTGTGAACCTAGCCTCATGCGTAATAGAGGAAAGCTGTGTGTACGTTTTGTATGTATGTACATACCTCTGACATTACGGCGATGGGGGTCTTGCCGGAGGACTTGGCCACCTTGTGCTCGATGAGGTAGAACATGTATTCATCGTAGAGGAGGCGGATGAGGTGGAACGATCCGAAACTAGCGGCACTGCGCAGCGTCAGGTCTCGTATCACCATCGAGCTGCACAAAGACAAGGACAAGACTGAACTCCTGTACTGCCACACAACACTACCATACTTATAGCGATAGATGCAGACTGTACGTATGTACACGTATAGCCTCCAAGTTTATTCAAACTGGGCTTGCTGAAAAACTCTGCAAGAGGACTTGGGAAACTGGTTGCAATATCATCTCTCAAACTGGCCAATCTCAATCTCTCAAACTGGCCAACGCTACGCATGCTGCACACACGGACCTGTAGAAGGACCACTTGAGGAGAAACTGCCGGGCGGCCTTGGTGAACTGGGCCCCATTGGCATAGGCTCTAGCACGGTGTGGACCACACTCTCCAGCCAAGAGGCCCACTGCTCCAGAGAGTTCTGCTGCTGGAGGGTGCTCTTGAAGTCCTGCTCCAGGCGGGCGACTAGCGTCTCCTCGCACTCGCACACCCACGACGCTTGCTCCTAGGGAACCAGAGACGAAAACACTGACACTCTATACAGAGATAGAGATGCTTAATGTTGGAATAGGTCTAAGTGCGCGATACATACAGACAAGGCTCAGAGAACCCCCACTACTACATGTCAATATCCTGTCCTATTCAACTATACTCTACTATGATACCATTATGACGCCAATGACCTTTACCTGCCACACACATTCATTATACAGTACAAGTTGAACTGCAAGCGGCGGGCAGGTGTTACCTGGACATTGGCAAAGTCGACTCGGTTGAGATCTGCCAACATCTGACTGATCTGAGAGGGATTCTGCAGGACGGCGCGTGCTGCCTGGGCCAGGTGGTTGAGAGACGTGTAGCGACGCAGCGTCTGTGAGAAGGCCACCACGGAACACACCTGGGGGAGGGAGGAGAGCAGAGGAAAGAGAAGAGAGAGAGCTATAATGTATGATGTCATTACGGGAACAGTCCCCATTGTTTAAAAGGTTATTGTGTGTGTGCGAATGGTAACTGCTACAAACTGGGAATGGAAAAAGTGTAGGAAGTTCAGCTGGCAGTATAAAGCCAATTATCCATAGACACCGTACATACCAATCTACCACCAGAGCAACGAAGACAGGAGTATAGAGTACAGAGCGAGGTATTGTCTGATGATTGAACTGCCACTAACCTCCCTGGCAACCAACCAGAGGGACAGACATAAACACCGCCCGTGCCTTCCAACAGCTTATAAACATTTACATAACAGGCATGTTCCCGAAAACAAGGGAAGGGGAGGCTTAATTCGGGAGGTGCCACGCGGAGCTAGTGCTGAGCCTGGCTCGTGCCAGCAGAGTACAAACACCGGGCCTGTCCCAGCAACTGTCTGGAGGATGTGGAATCTGCACTAATCTTTCTCTCAGCACAGCTGATCTGCTAAACCGATCTGCTAAACCGATCAGCATCGAAAACAGCTCTGGCCTCCCCCCTCATCATTCGACTCTCCCTCCTATATTCTCAATAGCTGGGCGTTCTAAACAGCTGGGTGACCTTGTGACTCCCTTGGGCATCATCCAACACCCCTATTATAATCTTTGCACTACTATACATACAACTGACAAATGAGTGTCCCCCAATAAGATGTGTGGCCCCTTAATTATGATGCCGGGAAATGATGATCAGGTACATGTATAGAGGTCAGGCATACGCCCACAGACACTGGCCAATAAGGCAAGGAACTGGCTGGCTGGCAAGCAACCAGATTAATAAGATTATGCAAGCCACGGTTGCCGGGCAATGCATCAGCTGTAGATTGGAATCTCGTGTGGGAATTATGTGTTTGGGTTAATGAAGAACCAACAGAATGCCTAGAGCTGTGGACTGCCAGGCCCCACCAGGTGCTGCAACTACTCTCTCCCCAATTTGGGTTAATGAGCTTCTGTTGTTTCTCTGAGGCCACCGGAGAAGCCAGTCCTAGTTGGAGCTATAGTTGAACAAACAATCTTTACAGTCACTCATTGCACAAACACACACACACACACACACACACACCGAAGCAGTATAGAAGTAGTATACTGTATAGTAAGCAGTATAGAAGTAGTATACTGTATAGTAAGCAGTATAGAAGTAGTATACTGTATAGTAAGCAGTATAGAAGTAGTATACTGTATAGTAAGCAGTATAGAAGTAGTATACTGTATAGTAAGCAGTATAGAAGTAGTATACTGTATAGTAAGCAGTATAGAAGTAGTATACTGTATAGTAAGCAGTATAGAAGTAGTATACTGTATAGTAAGCAGTATAGAAGTAGTATACTGTATAGTAAGCAGTATAGAAGTAGTATACTGTATAGTAAGCAGTATAGAAGTAGTATACTGTATAGTAAGCAGTATTCATGTTAGTGAAAAACAACTTATGCAATTTGCATGTTAGTGAAAAACAACTAACCTATGATTGTGTCTGTGGATTGCTGTATATATGTATGCAAATGTGTATGGCTACCTTGGACTTGACGAGAATGGGGGAGTAGCCGTGGACGGTGCCTGTGAGCCAGGACTCGAGGCTCTTGGCAAAGTTCCGGATGGCCTGCGTGAGTGTGCCTGGAATTGGCCGGAGGACGTTGGGGATGAGAAAATCTACGATGCCCTGGTAGAGGAGGTAGTCACAGGCACTGATGTAGTCTGTGACGAGGTCCAGACTGGTCAGGAGGAGGAGTTTCTCTTTGGGTAGCTGGTGTTCCATCTCCTCGTCCGGAGCCCCATCCCTGGAGGCAGATCAGAAATTCAGAGGGAGAGAGAAAGGTATATAAAACAGAGAGGGAGGGAGGGGTAAGGCAGGAAGAGAGGGAGGGAGGGAGGAAGAGAAGGAGGAAGGTAAAAAGACAAGACTAACACAGTGCATTCCCAGCCGCTGACCCTAATTTGAGACCTAGACATCTCTGCCACAAATTGCCACCACACAATTGTCTGAGAGGAAGCTAAACTACAACTACTCTGAACACCATGATATTATCCCATCATCTGAACTCTGAACAATAAAACAGCACAGGAAGCTCTGACTCAGACACTACACAAATGTAAATAAGTGTCTCTCTACTAACAAAACTACTCACTATCAGTAGATAATTCTAGTACAATAGCGGTGGGCCAGATCAAAGAACAACAGCTGAGTGCTATTCCAGCTAAATTTGCGGTGGTCTCCGCTTATGAGAGCTACAGGCATGCCATGCTCTCTCTGCTACCCCCAGGCGTTGCCAGGAAGTACATACAATCCATAGGATGACTGGTGTATTGTTACTGGCATAGGAAATGATAGTATCGGGTCATCAATGATGCCTTGTCTGCAATGTGGTTGTGCTAACAGATCACAGTTAACCCAGCTGAGCACCCAAGACAGTTGATGTGTATATACAATCCTATAGCTCTCCCACACTATACGCAGTATGATAAAACGGGTGTATTTGACGGCCAATAATAAGACACAGGGACAGAACTTGGTGAAGGAAAGAGAGGCTTACATGGCAGGCTTTGGGTCGGCCCAGAAGTGGTGCCACAGGTTCTCAACCATCTGAAACTGGAGGTTCACCACCACATCCAGTATAGCCTGCATGGAGTCAAACAGCGCAAGATTGATCATCGAATTTTGGACACAGATTCGAATGCTCCTAAGAGCAGGGGAAATGCTTTACTACATGCCAGACTTCACAATCTTGGGGCAATAGTACATGTGGACACTTGGTCTTTCTAGTCAACATATGTAATTGGTCCAGCCATTATGGTAAATCCATCATCAACAATTTTAATAGGGAGGATGGGTGTAGTGTGAAGTATGGAGTGTGTATGTGTGTGTGGGTGTGAATGGCTTACCTCACAGTGTTCTCTATAGTTGGCAGTGAAATCACCGAGATCCTCCGGTGTGAGCCCACCTGAAAGCCAACAAGCCTCATTACAGAAATCCCACAAAAAAGACTGTATTTATGCAGACTGAATATGGATAATGGCATGCAACTGCAGAATTGAAGCAGATCCTTAGTACTATTATGCTTCAAAGCCACCGCTAAAAGCAGTAGCTAATGAGAGAAGCTGGGAAGAGAAGGGAAGTGAGAGATAGAGGTTATTGAGGTCAGCTAGAGGAAATTTTTGCAGAGGAGCTCCTGGCTTCCTGGTTACGGGACCAGATCAAAGTGAGTGTAGGGAGGATATGGTTGTGATTTCAGGCAGGCCTCAGGCACTACTGCTTCAAACCACCAGAGGGCCACTGTTGTAACAGTAGTAGGGATTCTATATACCAATTTCAGAGGTTGATTGCAATCACTTGGACAAGTACTCAGGGTGGTGGGGCTAAAGGTCTGTTGTCACAGCTAATAAATTGGCTCTATTCTCTCTACAAGGCCAATGTAAACTGGCATAATTGTCTTGGAACAACCGTGGCCACTCATCCATACTATACCCCGGTCTCTGGTGAGAAGTGTCTTTCAACTGACCAGGGAGAGGAGAGCTGGACCAGGCAATCTCGGGGAATGGAACGAGCTCCGGCCGGCCGTCTCCGAGGTACTGGCGGTGCTGCTGATGTGGAGTGAGCTCAGCTGGCTGCGACGCTCCCTCGGGGCCTTCTGGAGTCGACTCGGCGGTGTGGTACTCCCCTCTGGAAACAGGAGAGAGAGATAGAGAGGAGAATAGGAGAGAAAGAAGTGTATAAACAGAAAGCTTGCTTCACTGGCAAAGTTCACAGACAGTGGTAATGACACACGGGGGGAAGGAGGTGTATTGATATGGTTGGTAATATGGTTGGCCCCTATAATCTCAGGCAATCATAAGAAGATTACCTCACAGCCACGCACTTGTATACGCTATTGGGTGCAGTCCAGCTCTGTGCAATGGAGACCTGGGTGCTAGGAAGCTTGAGGAATAGTGGCAATCTACAGTCTACCCACCCATTCAGAGATAGGTAGACACCACACTAGGCTGTTGGAGTGGAGGAAGGATGGAGCCAGGAGGAGCAGAGCCAGCTAGCTGCCCGTGAGACTAAACCAAAGGAGGGTGGTCCTTATCAACAGGAAGAGGGAGGCAGAGGCTGTGGTTTAGAGCCCTCTCTCTCGCCCCCTTACTTCCTCACACCTGTAGACACACACACTCGCCCACACCTTCCCCCTCCCTCTCCCTCTCACACTGTGTTCTAGCAGTCTGATGAACAACCTACCTTTGTAGGTACATATTTTCAGTAACACCTAGCGTTGTAGAAAGGTTTTCCAACTATTTTCATAGCGTATATATGAAAAACTGCTACAATCCAGGCTACTACAAACAGCTAAGTCAGAAGATGGATCCCAATAGTACTGGTGTTGTGGTTCGCGACAGAATCAGATGTAAAAAACAGATATCAGACTTCAATAGCTATTTAGATGAATAGGTGTCTGAATAGTACGAGGATGCACAGAACTCAGTCATTCCCACCCACAACTCACTGACACTATGTGATACTATAACCGTGGAAATAGCTCTCTATTGCACACGGAGACTGTTGTGGGTTGGAGGAAGGAAACTTGGAGAAAAGAGAGACTAACTGTTGATGGCCCAGACACAAGAGCAGTTTGTATGGGGAAAATGTAAAAACTGCCCATTCATTTCTACTACTGAGGCCAGGAAGTAGAGTCTATCACCCCCGATATATACGAAGGCATTGCTAGAGAGGGAGGGAGAGAGAGCTGGATTGTGTAGGTTCAGGTGAGTGAGAGTATTAGCCAAAAACAAACGTTCAGTTGAAGTTCTCGCAGAGAAGAGGACCATACATAGGCCCAGACGGGGGAGAGAGAGAGGAAAATGGAGAGAAACACAACACAAGTAAACACTGAACTAAACTCCTGGCACACCGGAGAGGGCGCTCGGCTAAAGGCTCTCAATAACTCCAAATCCAATTCCCCACTCAGGCGCTTCCTAACCTGTAGCAACGACGTCACTAGATTGGCATCCCCAGCCGGCCAAAATCCAGGAGAACTAACAAAACAGTGTGAGCACTCGGCTACCAGGGAAGGAGAAACGGAACGAAGGACGCCGGCAGGCAGGTCCGATTATAGCGTCTCACGGAGGGCCGCTGCGTACATGTTATTATAATTAGCACTACGTATTAGGTGTATAGGACGTGGGGGCATTAAACGGATAAGCACGAAATAAACGAGGTGAAATATTGTTATTCCTTGTCGATGGCCTGGAAAATCGTGTAAGTAAGTTTGGTAATGTGCAAAGTGACACCAGTGTCAAATGACGCGACTGTCTAAAATGTGGGAAGTGACACCAGTTGCAAATGGAAAGTGCTACAATTGGCTATTGTATATACCTCTGGGCTGATTGGGGAGGTTGTCTGATGGCGACCACACTGTCGTCTGTTGGGAACGTGTTGAGAGGAGAATCAGGCTTTATCCGTATCCCGTAGTAGTGATACTTTGAGTTCCCTCTGTCGGTGTGTGGAAGAAACACGTGGTGGGAAAAGAAATAAGAGATTAGGATGCGGATATGTTTGTGTGTGGGTCCCAAGTTGAAACCGTAGCCTGTAGCTGGTGAGTGGCTGGGGCACGCAACTGTTGCGCTAGATACAACATGCTCTTGTAGTTGAAAGTGCATCAACAGATGTTACGCGAGCAACGTGCCCCCTTCCCATTACTCTCACCCTAATACCAAACCCCACCTATACCCCCCCTCCCTCCACCCCACACACACAAAACACTTTTGTGGTAAGGAATATTAACCTCGTTCCAAGTCTTCTGGTTTTAAGTCCGATGAAAACGGAGCGAATGAGTTTCCCAAAACTGGCAGCATTCACGGCGTCTATTTTGTTGGCGGCGCAGTGCCTGAGGTAGTGGTTGTAGAGAGTTGAGCGGGGCAGACTCACTCCCTCAGCAGTCTCATAATTCTCCAGTAACCACTGGATCTGTACGGTGAGAGAGAGAGAGAAAAAAGATCAAGCATGTGTGCAAGAGCTTGAAAACGAAGACTAGATTAATCTGGAGATGATTGAAGAGACCTAAATAGGGGCATGCAGCAGTGACGGCTGCACTAGAACCGTAATAGGGGCCCTGATACGTACGACCAATTGAAACTGCAGTAGAGAAATGACCAGTAATCGATTTAGTCGCAGGTCGAGGCTGGAGCAGGGGGCAGCGAGGTCCAAACGCGGCGGTCGAGTTTGGCCATGATTGACTGGCCCATTACCAAAAGCTGGCAGGTCACGAGCCACCGCAACAAGTTATGAGTGGGTGGACCGAAGGCATATACTGCAGTCCTCGGTGACCAATGAAAACAGGTCCATCTTACAGAGAGAGTGGTTAGAGCAATTGCTGCAGCGTGTGTGTGTCGACAGCAGCTCAGCCTCCAAAATTGGATGTGAACACGGCACTTCAATTGGACAACTGCATTGTCACCTGGTCTCTCTGCTGCATGCTAGTCAACCAGATTTGACCAGTGTACATACATACAGGTCTTAGCTCTCAACAGTAGCTAGTACTATATTCATAGAGGTACTTTTTGCAGATAGAATGGAATCGTCAGAGCGAGTAGATAAAAACAAGAGGTACGGACCTAAATCCAATTCCACGACCCTAATCCCATTACACATGTACCAGTTTGTATGTACCAATGTACCGTGCAATATGGGGAAAGAAGAGCTGCCCCAAGACTTTTTTAGCTACCAATAAACATTCCAGGTTTCCCCCTAAAGCTCTCTGCATGTGTAATCCCACTTGGCAGTGCCAACACACACAGTGATGTCACTACGACATACAGTTACACAGCATTACCAAGGCCACTGTACATAAAACTTGCAGTGGAGACTCCCCATTGCCTACTCCCAGCCCAGGGCCTGTGCTTATTTTAGGGGGATGTTGTTAAAGGTCACTACAAGATTTATCAGATCAAGAGTGTTGGAAACCACAGAGGATGGTTCAAAGAGAGCACATTTACCCCCCAGGCCTACCCAGTTAGTACAATGAAGCCACACAACTCACAGTTTCAGGGTGAGCTCGAGTGGTATGAGCCATTGACATGTGGTTTGTTGGGCCCATCTCGAGGTGTCCTAATCCTTGACCTGTAGGACACAAACACGCACATACACAAACGTACAATTACGAATGAAATCATTGTGATTATATCAGAGATGATTATCCCATAAGTGGCGGTGGGAATCCGCCTGTGTTGTGCAAACACCAAAGTGGGCGCGATAGGGTCCGCGAGACAGGGACTGCATGACTGAGAGGTGGTTAGCTGTCTGTCGGTAGTAGGCCGTGCTGGGGACCACCGTGTGTGGGATTCCTCCCATCATGGTGGCCTGGGCTCCGCTGATACACGTACTTGGATCTGTCAGATACAGAGGACCACACCCGTCTTGCCACTACTGTGTCCTTCATACGACTGCGCTCGTGCTCCTGCATTGATGTGGACGCAGAAATAAGTGACGCTTAGGTAGAGTAGAATAGATAAGAGTGTTATATGGTGCGTAAAACAATCGTTATTTTCGGGAGTAATGTTGTGACTGATGCCGGTTTCTAAGTACACAGAGACTCGCTGTTTACGCTAATGCTTCACAAAACCTCCAGCAGCCATGACGCGAGCAGGAGACCTGAGCTGCGTAGCCTTCACGCCCGTTTAACCGGGACTTCTCCGTGTCTCCAAGGTAACCGAACAAACATCGGAGAATTAGCGGACAAAGCCCGCCAAAATCGCGTTTTAGTTGCACTTTGCGCGCTGCAAAGGCTTCCTTTTCCCTTCCCTTTGGGGGCACGCCTGCAGGCCTGCCAGCCACCTACCCTGGCTTCTTGCAAGCTAACATAATTTTCTAACTCCAGAGAGGATTGCATGCAGTGGTGCAACTAACTAGCTAGGCAACTAACTAGCTATGCAGTTTACCCTGCGCAGTAGCTGAAGACCTCGGGCTCAGTCTTGATTCGCATTGTGCCAGTGGGCAAGACGGTGGTGGCCGGAGGGTAAGGATGGTAGGAACCGTACAGCGCCGGCGGGCGAGACAGAGGCGGAGGGTAAGGCAACCCTGAGGCCGTGAGGGGACCGCATTACGCTCAGCATGTATCCTTCCGCCGTATCGGAGGCTCGGGAGCTGCAACAATCCGTCTCCACGAGGCGATGATGGCGTTACAGAGAAGAGGGAGGAGCAGGTCCCGCGGCAGAAATGAATCCCGTTTGCAGACGCGATCTTTCCCTGGCTGCAAGACCGAACACTACACTCTACTCGTGACGGCAAAAACCATAGGAGGTGGTTGCAACGGGCATGGGCTAGGCTCCTTTTCGGCTTTTATATGTCCGCCGTCGACTCTGGGCACGCGGTTTTCGTTTCCCCGGTGACCGGCTACCGCGCTCAGGTATGCAACGTCCGGACCCGGACTTCCACTACTGCCCAGAGCGGGATTATGGGCTTTCGTCCCAACTACCGCCAAAAAACAGTGGCTATTTTCAGATACCGTTACTCTTCCTTGACACCAATCACAGAATCCTCTAATAGTACCAAATGTGGTTGGAGAGTCAATATTGAAGATGGACATGATATCAGTGTTCAAATTAGTTCACATCCTGTTGCACTAAAACCACCACCCACCCGTTCAGCAGCATACACCGTAGCTAAGATCGAAAATATTCACAAGGTCTGAAGTGCCATTGGCTGGTACTCTGGGAGAAGGTTGAGGTAGCAAATTGTCTCCAAGATGATCAAGTAACTTGTTTTCTAGTCCAGTATTCTCTTGCCAAAAATCCAAGTACTTATTATAATACGCAATGTTTTTGATTACCATGAATGAGAGGGACAACCCAAAGAGCCCTGCCAAGAACAGAGGTGGTAGACAGACAGAACTCGGCGTGCAAAGAAAAACAATAACTCGAGGAAAACCAAAATAAATAACGGCCGGCCAACTAAACAGCTACAGTCCTCTCCAAATAACACGAAAAAATCTTATAGTTTCCACTGTTGCAGTAAACTAAGTGAAGTGTAAAGTGACGCATTTTGCTCAGTAAAACTTACGCATAGCCTTTCCTCCCAAGGGAATTGTGGCTGTAATTCCAGTCAATGAATACGTAATACGGAGTTCCAGGAAGGCATATATTCTGCCCCCACAATTACAACGGACACCTCACGGCGGTTGCTATAATACACATTCCGTCTTTTGTGAATGATAATCTCGTGAACATAGTGCTAATGAAAGGGTCTTACCCGGTGGACGAGGTGGTTGCAGTGGTGACAGTGGGGATGGAGGTGGTGGAGAGGAGAGTCACTCCCTGGAGGGTTGGCTGAAGAACCACGTTGGATGATCTAAGTTGCTGCTGGAGCTGAGCTGCCAGGAGCAACTGCTGCTGGTGCTCCGGAGCCAACCTGATCCCGCCCAGATGAGAGAGAATGTCCTGTGACGATGCACTGACAGAGGTGGCCCCCTCGTTAAGATTCGTTGACCCAGGGGCCGGCTGATGTGTAGGGTTCCCGGCGAGGACCTGGATCTGGACTCCTCTGTTAATCCCCGCACTCTGGGTCTGCCCCGAGTTTATCAGCTGCTGAGTTTGCTGTTGTTGTTGTTGATCGGAGGAAACAGGAGGTGACGTGGACAGTTGCGAGCCTCCGTTCCCACTGACTGTGGTAGTCTGGACGCTACTGTTCATCATTGTGTTCTAACCTGGCTCCCTGCTGCGTATATACCACACCCGGTAGATGAGACAATAGGGATATATAGTGCGTGATTGAATCACCAGTGTTGTCTTGCAAGTGGCCCAAAACTGTAAGGGAAAGAGGAAGGGGGGAAATAGATGCACACACTATGAACCCCTGCTATGATTGATTGCCACGTATACACACATTATAGCAGGGCCCATGGATTTCACGCATTCTCGGGATTTTCGCATAATTTGTAACAAGTTGGCCATTCAAGCGGCACAATGAGGGCTCTGGGAACCTCTCGGGTACACTTGACTAGACCGCTTCCCACAGAGCAATAATTGGTTGGGCTCCTAGATACGAGACAATTGCACCAATTGCTGGACAACCAGCTGAATTATAACTGGGCGAAGCGAGCCTGTGTTAGTTGGACGCTGCCATTGGTTTCTGGGCTCCAAGGAGCTCTCAATGGCTATTAGGCGACCGGCGTATGGAGCTCTATTATTCTCGTGGATATGCGAACAGTGTAGGCCATGGATAGTCTTGGAGACGTGTGTGTCGGTGAATGTGGGTCAAGAGCAATACAAATACATTCAGCATGCACAGGGAGCGTAGATCTATAAGCAAACATGGAGATACAGAGAATCCACAGCAAAAGTCCGGAAAAAAATACACAAATCTGGCTAAGGAGAAAAAGATGCTTTCCATGCATCACGATAGTTATTGCACAGCACAGTCGTGTTCGAACTCTAATAATATTTGACCCGCGTCAAAAAGCTCATGTACGTACGCACATGAAACTTTAATGGTTCGGCTACAGACTGGGGAAATGCCTGCGCACAAAGTGGGTGAATGTTGAAGAGCAAGCAACGTGACCGACTGGACAACACTGTACCACACTGAGACAGTTTCTCACTGGGGATATCAAAATTCTACACACAAACTAACATATGCAGGGGAGTCACACGCTGGAACTGGGAGTAACTATGAAGGACCGTTTGTTTGTTGTCACATTTTATTCTGCATTCCTGAGGCCATAGCTGCCCCATAGCAACCACTGCCCCATGGCGCTCTTTGGATTGCCAAATACTGAGAGGGAATAATCTAATGGCAAGATTTTTTAATGCCACATTAAAATGCCAGCTGCGATACTGATCTACAGCGAGGGACGCAAGGGTCTGAGAGGTGCACCCTGCCAATTAACACTGACTATGCGAGCCTAATGCTTCAAATTCCCCGTGTCTCCAAGCAAACGCAGTCAATGGGTACTCGCAAGAACGTTCCCAAAGCCCTCCCGCGGCCTTCAACGTATGTACACAACCCACAGAGTACGCCTCCATCCGCACACAGTACATTTTTATGACCGCTTAAAATATGGCCTCCGGCCGTCTCGCCCCTTGTCACATATCCCTTCCCCTTTCCCTCTCTTCTCCCCTCATACGCTCCCGAGCTCTTTCCCCTACACACACCAAACGTGCCCCGTGGCAAGATGTCTGCCATCTTTTTGGCGTACCTGAGTTTACCGGTCTCCCGTGGCTACAGTCGTCCGAGTAACTCTGGGTTGCCTTGGTGCGTCTCTATGGTAGCCAGAGGATCGGTGAGAAAGGACCGTAAACTCCCGTATAACACCGGATACTAGAATTTACTGCGCATGCGGAAAAAAGCCCGCGGAATTCTAATCGGAGAGCGCCATTGACGATCGGGAGAGGGCGCGCGAGCTGCAACAACACGATATGTACATAAAGAAGGTGGTTCTAGAAGGTTTCAAGTCGTACGCGCAGCGGACAGAGATCGATGGGTTCGATCCACTCTTCAACGCCATTACTGGGCTGAACGGCAGCGGGAAGAGCAACATCTTGGACGCCATTTGTTTCTTGCTAGGCATCACCAACCTCTCCCAGGTAGCTGGAGATACAAGATGGGCGATCCTACCCCTGTCCAGACGCACACATGTTGATTGTTGTATATAATCCACAGTGCAATACAGCAAGAACTTGTAGTAAGCCTATATACAAACACTACCCTACTTGTTTTCACTGAGTCAGCCCCTCTCTAAAAGAAGAGAAGGGGCTGGCTCCGTGTGACTAGCATTTGCGGTACCTCTTTAAAAGAGATATAGAGATAGAAAGGGGCTGAGAATGTATTAATGCACATTAGCCTGCTGCATTTCCACGACCTTGTGTTCTTACCCGCATATCAGTCTCTCGGTCTGCTCTGTGAAGGTGCGGGCAGGGAACCTCCAGGACCTGGTGTACAAGGGAGGTCAGGCTGGGGTCACGCGGGCCACTGTCACCATCACATTCGACAACTCTGACAGTCGACAGAGTCCTCTCGGATACGAGACCTATGAGGAGATTACCGTGTCAAGACAGGTCCTCTTCCACCCCTCTCTCTCTTCTCCCTCTCGCCCCATTTATCGTCTGCTCGGTGTTGAAAGCCTGTCTCTCTCCTCTTATCCCTCTCTCTCTCTCTCTCTCTCCATCCCCTCTTCCATTTCTTGACTTCTCTCTCTTCTCTAGCGTCTGTCAGTAGATTTCAATACACACTCCTCCACACACTATCAATTCTAGAACCAGCTCTGTGATATCACTTCAGTAGCTGACTATAGTCTATACCAATCCGTCTCTCTAGTACTCAGTGACCGTCACCCACTGCCCAACTCGCTATAAAAGCTCTTTTGGTACATGCCTTTTTCTAAGACTGGCTATAAAAGGCTCTTGGCTGGACGTTGTGCGTCACTGGAAATCCACTCGAACGGTCTTTACCTCGAGAAGTGACGCCGAGAGTGAGCGACAAATCGTTTAATGGACGTCCATTGTGTTTTATTTACTCTAACACGGGTGTAGTTTGACAAATTACCGATGTGCATGAGAATGCTAACTTACACACTACAGAGAGCTTTTGGAACTACACAGGAACAGTAAAATTTTGCTGGCAGTTGGAAGGAAAGGCGAGACGAGATTTATGTTTCATTGCTTAGTGTGTTCTCTCTCTCTCCTCTCCTCTCTCCTCCCCCATCAGGTGGTGATTGGAGGTAGGAACAAGTACCTTGTCAATGGCAGTAATGCCACACCCTCCAGAGTCCAGGACCTCTTCAGATCAGTTCAGCTCAACGTGAACAATCCTCACTTTCTCATCATGCAGGTCTTTGGAGAGTTATAATACTCTCTACCTTTGTATGATCCTACAAGTGGTTTAGGACACCCTTGAAGGGAGGACACCTCTCTAATAAGGACACCTTTTCTTCCCCAAAGAACAGTTCTTGCATGCACATTAACCCCTTAAATAGGACAACCTCACTAAAATGGACAGTTTCCTCTGTCCCCCAACGTCTTTAAAGAGCAGAGTTGCTAAATTATATGCAGTGTTCCGTTGAAGAAAGCTGTGTTGTACGCTCCATAAAATATAGGTCTGTAATTAAGCTCATAGAGGCGAAAGTTAATGCACCCTAGCCAGGTCAGCAGGCTCTGATACTGTTTGACATCCAACGCACAGCCTGCCTCATGTTCCCACACATCTCACGGTGTTGAACACTAAACCTATCGTGTACCCCGAGCAATGTCACTCCATTCACCAGCGGTGTTCCTAGCCTGGTGGTCTGTTGTTGACAACACACACCATCTCTTTTCATTCCCCTCTCCCTCGTTCTCTCTCTCTCTCTCTCTGTGTGTGTTTCTTTCTCCAGGGCCGGGTGACAAAGGTTCTCAACATGAAGCCAATTGAGGTGTGGTGTTAATCTCTCCTCTACTGCCATGTTTTCAAATCCGACTCTTGCGTAATCGCACACACACACTGCCTGTGTAAACCGACTCTCAACATACAGGCTGCGATATAAGAGTGTTGAGTGTTGAACTTAGGGCACTTTAAGGTTAACAGCTGCCTAATGAGGGCAGGTAATTGGAACAGGCCATCGGGACATTTTTCATTCAATGTGACGCTAAAAATGCCCATTTTTCTTCCTTCCGTATTTACAGAGTTAAAACGGTATTCATGAACAGTTGCCTCAGGCTGGGTTATAATTTGCGGCAAGTGAAAGGTTCCTGTAGTTGTCTTCCTTCCTCTGTTCATGCCAATACCTCACTCAGATGTACATGTCTCCCACGTCTCCCCTTGTCTGTGGATATGTAGTGGTCCAGTGATATGTAGAAACCTTTGCTCATTCAGAGATTAAAGCCATTCTGAGGCTGGTTTGTAAATCAGGTCCTAACAGATACACGCTAGTACTGCATTTGCACCGTGGCCAAGTCAACTGATAGTCCAGTGGGTTGCTCATCAAAACTAGCTCTAGCTACAACCCTAACGTGTACAGGTTTAGTGACCTTGGTGGTGACATAGTAGAACAGGAGTCTTTACTAATGCGACTGGCTGCGAATCCCCTATTTCCACAGATCCTGTCCATGATAGAGGAGGCAGCAGGCACACGTCTCTACGAGAGCAAGAAGGTCTCTGCTCAGAAGACCATAGTCAAGAAAGAGAGCAAACTGCAGGAAATTCAGACGGTAACAAAACAGAAGAAGCTGTGTACTAACTGTCTCTGACGTCTACAATAATATGTAGATCCTGGATGAAGAGATCACCCCAACTATCAGGAAACTAAAGGAGGTATATAAGTGATAAACCAACGTCTATCATCACAATACCCCATGTAGTACAATATGTGTCTGTCCATGTATATAGGAGAGGTCTTCCTATCTGGAGTTCCAGAAGGTGACTAGGGAGCTGGAACATCTGAACCAACTCACCATTGCCTGGCAGTACTGGCAGGCTGAGGTATTATTATTAGTCGGCGGGTTTTTATCCTCTTGAACTACTGAATATTGTGAGATAGATGAGTGGATTGTGGGATAGATGAGTGGATTGTGCAGTTGTATAGACCTCACGTAGACTCATTGACAGATTAATATCGAACTGACAAAGCTAGAAAAAGTAAAGGTGGAACTATATGTACGTAGAATTCAAACCCCATCTACATATATTTGTGGTATTATTATGAAACCCTGTCCAATAGGCAGCTATATTATATGCAAGACCCCAGTTTTGTCTGTTACACAACACAACACTATACAATTAGACAAAAGCGTGGAAACCACAAGCGGATGTGACAAAATTTCTACTCTCCTGTCTCCCTTACCTTCCTCCCTTACCTTCCTCCCTTATCTGTCTCTCTGTCTGTGTCTGTGTCTCCTCTAGCAAACCAGGAAGCACTCAGCGAGTGATCTGGAGGACATGAAGAAAGAAATTGAGGAACTGCAGCAGAAGATTAAAGAGGTCCTCTACTCATTATGATCTGTGCCCCCTCCCCCTCACTCTCCCTCTCTCTCCTCCCTCCCTCCCTTCCTGTCTAGACCGAGGAAGACATAGAAAGACTCAGGACTGCAGCTCAGGAACTGGAGAAGAGGAGGAAAGTGGTTAGTAGAGTGAACTAAGGACACCCCTGATAATTAGGACACCTCTCTAACCAGGACACCTTTCGGAATAGTTCTTGCATGTAGATAAGACACTTCACTAATATTGGCACTTTCTTCTAGCCAACTGGTGCCAAGACTAAAGGGGTTCCCTCTCATTATCTTTCACACAGGAGAGTCAAGGACCCATAGTACAGTTGGAGAAAGAGGTGGACGGACTAGCAAAGGTATGTACGAACTATTTGCTCTCCTATCAGTCTAATGTGTGCTCCCACCTCTCTCTCTCCTCCCTCTCTCTCTCTCTCTGCAGTCTTGTGCAGTGGCAGAGGCAACTCTCCAGGCCAGCAGAGACGAGCTGGCACGGGAAGAGAAGAACCTCTCCGACATGAAGAAGACTTTCGAAGAGGTTTGCATAAATTTCAGACCTTTCCCTTACACACATGGAGATCTCTCTCCTCTTCCTCCCTCCTCCCCTCACTTGGACTGATAGTCTAGAAAACTAGTTTCTTAGCAGTTTTTGATTTACATATCAAAATGTAAAAAAATTTGGTAAATTTTATGATGGGTATGTATATAGAGTTTTGGCTCCAACTGTGAGGATTCTCCATCTCTCCCTTCTCTCCCTCCCTCTCTTCCAAACACTGCCAGGACAGCTCTCTGCTGGCCAGTAAACGGACGGAGCTGGAGCTGGCAGAGAAGGAGTGCGCTGCTCTGCAAGAGAGGAGCAGAGAGGCAGAGGAGGCTGTGAAGAAGTCACGGGCCCACTTCCAGGCGGTCACAGCCGGTCTCTCTAGCGGGTCGGACGGACAAGACGATACCCTCGCTGCCCAGAAGATCGGTGGGTGTGGCCCTCGTCGGGTTTTGGGTCGACCGATCCTATTTTTGGTCGTCCGGTTTGGCAATTGTTACGGTTGTTGTTGTTTGATTTGCAGCGTGTGAGAATGAGATTAGTACTGCTGTGACTGCAACGAAGCAGGCAGAAATGAGGTAAAATGCAAGCCATGGTACACCGTAACCTCTCCGTTTCTATTAAAGAAGCTCTTAATTTCATGGCGTACTAATTGAGGCAGCATACATGCTTGTGGTGAGGTTGTCTCCAAAGTAGGTATATAGGTAACCATATGTAACTGGGGTATATATCTGTGTGAAGAGCTTTTCTATCTAAAACGTGTTGCGGTAGAGAGTGCGTATGTATGCTCCACAGACTGCAGAGTGCAGAGGACGAATTGAGAGAGATGGAGGGAGGAGTCACTGAAGAAGCCGCCTCCTACTCTCAGCGACCGATCCTCTCTCGATGCCCTCCAGAAGACCATCGAGAAACTGGAGGTTTGCATATACTGGCATACAATCTTTGCATACTACCACACAATCTTTGTATACTACCACACAATCTGTATACTACCACACAATCTTTGTATACTACCACTCCATCTTTGTATACTACCACACAATCACTATACTGCCACGCAATCTTTGTATACTACCACACAATCTTTGTATACTACCACGCAATCTTTGTATACTGCCACACAATCTTTGAATACTACCATGCAATCTTTGTATACTACCACACAATCTTTTTCTCTCACTGTCTCTCTAGGTTTCCATGAAGAAGTTGAACTATGGTGAAGGACAGGAGAAAGAGCTTGTCACCAGAAGGTCACTCATATACATCCCTACTTTATACCATCACTTAAACATTATTGTAGGGATAAGTTGATGGGAGAGATGTCGTCACTGAAAGAGAAGATTCGTCAGCTGGAGTCAAAGTAAATATCTCTGTGTGTGAGGGAGAGAAACATGATAATGTCACAGAATCGGAAGGCCAAAAAGTTTGTGCAGCATATCATGTGGGGTTCCTGGCTTGAAAAGCTTCCTTCTGATTATTCATTTATTGCGATGTTATTAGAGCTGTGATGTCATTAGAGTGACATACATACATACATACATACTTAGAAGATGACTATAATGTATCGCTCATGGTCGATCATTGGGGCCCTGCTGTATATGGTCAATCTTTTGAAACTAAAGAAGAGTGATTGAAGTGTGTGTGTGTGTGTGTCGATTGCAGGTTTCCTCAGGTCCAGTTTGAGTACAACGATCCCTCGGCCAACTTTGACAGGAGGAGGGTGAGAGGACCAGTGGTGAGGCTGATGACAGTCAGGGAGAGGGAGGCTGCCACTGCACTGGAGGTCACCGCTGGAGGCAGGGTGAGGAGGGAGGAGGGTGAGGAGGTGTGTGTTTTAAAATCAGAAGGGACTAGTGTTTTGGCAGAGAAATGGCTCTCAAACCTGGTATGGGTCTTGATGGTCTACATATGTTAGTCTTTTCAAGGGTGTCCTTATATAGAGTGATTCAACGGCTTGTGAAGAGTCTGTGTTGCAGCTGTACAACGTGGTGGTGGACACAGAGGAGACGGGCAAGCAGCTGCTCCAGAAGGGAGGACTCAGACGTCGCTACACCATCATCCCTCTCAACAAGATCTCCTCCCACTCCATCCCTGACAACACCACCAGGAAGGCCCAGAGCCTCGTGAGATTATGTGTTTGTACCGTTCTCCCCGGATTTTTACAGTGAAATTCGTGTAAAATTTTATGCATAAATGTGGGCATTGCCTTGAAAATCTTGTAAATTTGTGGAATTTCCCAGAAATTTTGACATACGTACTATTATGCGTAAATGTGGGCGTTGCCTACACCTATGTAATGTGGATGTGGTGCTGGCAATAGCTACTAACACGAAATGAGACAATTGGATAAGTAGTTATATTCTCCTTGTAATTAATCCCAAATTAACGAATTCTGCATCTAGTATTCCACAAAAATGAGGGGGCAGATGTTTCTTTTCTAATGTGCGGTTTAAAAAAAAGGCGATGTGTACACATGCAGGTGGGAGGAGGGGACAAGGTGAGGCCGGCCCTGAGTCTTGTGGGGTACGAGGAGGACCTGAGGCCTGCAATGGCCTTCGTCTTTGGCTCCACCTTCGTCTGCGACACTCTCAAGATTGCCAAACAGGTATTATCGCCTCGCTCTTCCCCCGTTCGCCCCTCTTTTAGCTTGGTATCTACACATGATGTTACATGTACACATTATTGAGACTTTTATTGACGCCCCCGATTTCTTTGTCTTGACAGGTGACCTTTGACAAAGAGGTGATGACCCGCTCAGTGTCCTTGGCGGGAGATGTGTTTGATCCAGCTGGAACACTCACTGGAGGTATAGATACATACATACACACAGGACTTTAAAGACACCTTTATAATAAGGACGCCTTTCCCAAAGTACAGTTTCTTCCGTGCAACTCAGTATTATGGACGCTATTTGGTAGAGTAAGTCCACCGTATAGCTGATCCCCTCTCTCCACTTTCTCCCCTCACTCCCCTTCCTTCCCCATCCCTCCCCCTCCCTCCCCCTGCAGGAGCGCGGGCGTCCTCCTCCTCCATCCTCCTCCACCTGGACCAGCTGTGGAGTCTGGAACAGCAGTTGAGAGAGAAGGAAGCAGAACTCGCCAACGTATCCACCCAACTCGCCTCTCTGGAACAACTGGCTGCAAAGTCAGTTGGAAACGGCTTTTAGCGAGCGAGCGCACACGATCGTAGCTGTTCTCGCCAGGTACCATGAACTGAAAGAGGAGAGAGAGGAGAAGGCCCACGAGGCTGAGGTGGTGAGAGTGAGGCTGGAGCAGAGCAGCCATCACAGACAGATGGAGCACCTCAGACAACTCAAGGAGAACATCAGTGAGCTCTTCTCAACGTATATACATTGCACACAACATTTGTCTTATGAAAGTCTCATGAAAAGTTGTGTCTTCTGTTCCCCTTTATATTATTTCTCTCTCCCTCCCTTTTCCTTCATTGCCTCCCTTGACTCAAAATGCAACAACGCTTTGTCAGAAATTTGAAATACAACTTGCGCTGTTAGCACACTGCAAAACATGACCTTTTAACCTCAAAAAGTGTCTCTTTGATAGCCTCCGCCAGCTATCATCTTCTCTGTTCATTCAGCGCAACTGAAGGAAACAGTGAAGGAGGCCAAAGTTTCTGAGAAGAAGGCACGCAAGAGGTTGGACGATATCCAAAGAAAGATGAAGGTACAGCTACGTATTGAGTTATACTGTTGAGTGTATATACAATATACTACCGGTAGTATAAGAAATATGTACAAATGCTTATGACCACCTTTTCTCAATTTTAACTGTCACATAAGTGATTTGGTAAATGCATTACACGTACTAATCCTCCCTCTGTGTGTGTGTGTGTGTGTGTGTGCAGGAGTTCAGCAGTCACAGAGATGCAGAGCTGAAAGCGGCGGAGGAAGAGATGGCGAGAGTAAGGGAGGAGGCGGTCGGGGTGGTGAGAGAGGCCAAGACCAGGCAGCAGCAGGTCGAGGCTCTGCGTATGGAGTTGGAGGAGCTGGAGAAGAGCCTCCAGAGCCAGAGACTGCTGGTGAGATCATCTCCTCCTCCTCCTCATCCTCCTCCTCCTCCTCCTCCTCATCTTCTTCATCATCATCATCATCATCATCTTCTTCTTCTTCTTCTTCTTCATCTCCATCATCATCTCTATCATCTCCTTCTTCTCCAGATGGAGCAGTGTTCTGAAGGTATATCAAAAAAGATGTCTACAGTGGAAGAGAATCAAACGACTGAATCTGAAACTCAGGTCAGAGTTCCTCTAAAGACAGATTTTACAAACATTAGCTAAGACTCTTACCATTCAAGTAGCCGACTCATTTTTTTCCAAAATTTCCCGTCGCAAATCAACTGTTAACGGTCCTCTCTCTCACTCTCTGAGTGCAGGCATCTCTGCAGGAGGCCCGAGGCAGACTGGAGGACGAGAGAGAAGCCGCGAGAGAGAGGAACAAGGAGCTGCAGAGGTACGACGCAGAGCGACGGGAGAGAGAGAAAGAGAAGGCGGGGCACGTTCTGGCGGCCAAGGAGGTGGAGCACCGAGTGACCAAGTTTCAGAAACACACACGAGAAGCCGCGGCCAAGGTACACACACACACACACACACACACGTACACTGCCATGTGGTGACCCATGAAACCATTATACTTGAATGACTGCACATTATTAGCGAGTGAACACGCGAGTGCGAAATTTCGAACTGGTGTACGCTTATTTAGAATTCATATATATAACCAACGGTAAAGTTGCACCACAGTATGTACTATCGACATGTTTTATAGGTGGAGTCTCTTTTGACTCATTATGAGTGGATAGCAACCGACAGGCAGTACTTTGGACAACCCAACACGGCGTATGACTTCCAGGCCAACGATCCAAAGGAGGCCAGTCGCAGAATGGAGAAACTGAAGGAACAGAAGGTGAGATGAATCTCCGGTCTTTCGAAAGAGAGAAGAGGGGAAGTGAGATGAGGGGAGAGAGAAGGGGGGAGAGAGAAAGAAAGGAGGAGTATTTGACAAGAAAGAGGTGTGTGTTATTCTGCAGGAGAAGTTGAGCAAGACGGTCAACATGAGAGCCATGAACATGTTGGGAAAGGCAGAGGAGAGGGTGAGAGAGTGGGGGGAGGGAAAACTGAGCCATTACTGCGTGTGTCTGTCCGTGGTAGTACAACGACCTGCTGAAGAAGAAGGAGATAGTAGCCAACGACAAGACAAAGATTGTGAAACTCATCGAGGAGCTGGACCAGAAGAAGAACACCACTCTAAAAGAAGCCCACCACAGGGTCAACAGGGTACGGCACTCTTCTTGTCATTACATAGTCTACGGTAACTGGCAATTGACCAATCAGATTGCGAGTAACTTAGTTTTCAAAAATGTGTATAGCAACAACCCATTGGGTTTACTGCCTCTCGTAATAGCACTGACCATTTACAATAACAAGCAACGTTCTGTTAGTGAGCTAACTAGCATAATGTGTACAGTGTTTTGCTACATTCATTTTGCATACAGATGTAGATTCTTACATTGAATGGTACTTGTGATCTCTCCACCCTTCGCTCCGCACACTGTCCCATGTATACGTGTACTATTCTCGTATTAAAGAGTCCTCGTGTGAGATCTCTGTCCTGTCTCTGTGTGAGATCTCTGTCCCGTGTCTCCAGGACTTTGGCTCCATATTCTCGACCCTGCTGCCAGGGACGGAGGCGTGTCTCTCTCCGCCAGAGGGACAGACCGTTCTCGATGGTCTGGAGGTCAGAGTCGCCTTTGGCGGAGTCTGGAAAGACAGTCTCCAGGAACTCTCCGGGGGTCAAAGGTCACCTCTTAGTCTTTAAAGTATTACGGAATGGAAATTTTCGAGCGAGAAAAGCAGAGATTTGCTGTTGTGGGCAACACTTCCTGAGGCTCTGTATGTAGAAAACAGTCTCGTCTGAATGTTTGTGGGGAAATGTGGTGCCCTTTGAAAACATTGGGTCATGGGAAACTGTGCGAAAATTTCCCACAGAGGATTGAGGTGTTATTGTGTGTACAGGTCTCTGGTGGCGTTGTCTCTCATTCTCTCCCTCCTTCTCTTCAAACCTGCTCCAGTCTACATTCTGGACGAGGTCGACGCTGCTCTTGACCTCTCTCACACACAGGTACACGTACATACATACCTCCTTTGCCCGGGGTGTGGACACACCACACACACACACACACACGCACACACAGGTCTTCTTCACCTAACCCACTCACCCGTTTTTCATGGGGTGGGCATTAAATCAAATCTGTGTTCTCCCATCCCTTTTTTCTTTTCCACATTTTCATGGGGTGGGCATTAAATAAAAAACTGTGTTCTCCCTTTCCTTTTCTCTCTCAAATCTTTCCACTTTTTCCTTTCTACCAATCCATACCCTCCTCTCTCTATCTCTCCCTCTCCAGAACATAGGGCAGATGTTGAGAAGTCATTTTCCGCAGTTCCCAGTTCATCGTGGTGTCCCTCAAAGACGGAATGTTCAACAATGCCAACGTTCTCTTCAAGACAAAGTTTGTCGACGGAGTATCAACTGTAACAAGGTTAAGAGCAAGCTAGACTGTCCGTAACTTCTAGGTTTCTGAGCCTATATCACAGTCCCCCGTCTCATTTGCAGATGGGGTGTGCTTACGTAACTAACCCTCCCTCCTCCCTCTCTTTCGTTCTTGTCTCTCTTAGGTACGTGAACCCTCAGGCCACCAGGAGAAACCCTCCCCCAGCTGCCACTACTCGTGAGAGAGACACTGAGAAAAGTTAGAACATGTGAAGAGTATTCACAGGTGTTTCACCCCCTCCCTCCCTCCCTCCCCCCTTCCCTCTCCCTCCTCTCTCTCCAGAGTCAAGTAGGAAACAGAAGAGGGTCAGACTGGGTCCAGTGGCCACACCCACCAAATGAACTTTGACAAACTTTTCATCTTCAAACAAGCTTTTCTTACTAACCATCACTAGATTGAACATTCCATTGCCTCCACTCTTATAATCTGTGCTGGAAAGTTTTCTTACATGGATGACAATAAAATGTACTTTCCCACTCGACTTCTTGCTATGAGGTGGTTTCTGGGAAACTGAGAATATCCACGTGCTTTGTTTGCTTAGTGTGCAACACATTAACACTTCTTGTCAAAAGGTTTGCATTTGTTTTCCCATCATCCTGGGTTTTTCATGCTGATCTGAACATGCATGCACCACGGATCAGTTGGTCCTGCTGCATTCTCGTCGCAACCTTCAAAACACCAACGTTGCGCGCACACACAAACGTACACACTGAACGACATCAATTGTTTCTATTGTGACACGACACGACACACACAAAAACACAAGCATCTCTACCAATTTTTGCCCACAACTATACCCCAATGTTGCATAGTATGGGCCCGCACAGTACAGTGGTAGCAGCTGCTCATTATACATACAACAGTGTAAAGATGCCAAAAGCACAGTGTGGATCTCTGACTATACGTAAAATGATAGTATGGTACGTTACAGTATTCAGTCATTGGGTGACTCTAATTATAGCACACCCACACCCTCTTCTCTCTTCTGAGAGGGTGGCTACTGCTCAACTGCAGTAATTGGAGGGGCTCCAGGGAGATTAGGAAAGTCATGGGTGTCTTCCACGTTGGGGGCTCTCCCATAGTCACCACGGCGACCACCGCCCCTGAATCTCCGCCCACCTTCTTCTCGGCCGCGTCCACCTTCGTCTCGGCTGCGCCCACCTTCATCTCGCCCACGTCCACTTTCCCCTGCTCCACGACCACGCCCCCTTCCTCCGCCCCTCTCTCGGCCACGCCCTCCTCGTCGGGCCGGGTCCTTGAAGAAGAAATTGGCGTCGAGTGTTGTCTTTGTCCTGCCAGACGTCTTGGGCTTCTCAATCACCTCCTGCGGAATGGGGGGGGAGGGAAGAGAAGGGTGAGGGTAAGGATATATAGCACAACCAGAGGAACAGCACACATGAACTCTGCACCACGTCACTTGTGTACACGCACACACTATGGACAAACAAGTATACTGACAGAGGTTCCACTGTAACTAATGTATGTATGGACCTATGTATGGGGAGGTATGATGTATTGCGGAACTGAACTGCATGCCAACTGTGAGCTAATCTTTGCTTACACAAAAGAGTTTTCACTCTCCCCCAAAAACTACGTCGTTGACTACTACCGCCTAAGGAAATCGGTGAAAAACCTGAACAAGAGAAGGTGGGGGCGACTGACCCTGGTTCCGGGGAAGTATTCTCCCTCACTTCTTTCGTACATGATGGTGTCCTTCCATTGGCTGGTGTCGACGTTCTCTCCCGGTTTCCTCTCGTCCATGTTCTGTCTGATTACCTCCTGACAGACACACACACACAGGGATAAACAGTTACGTACGTAACAGAGTATCCTAGAAGATTACTAAAGATTACGAGAGTATCCTGATAGATTACTGGTATGTTCTGTCTGATTACCTCCTGACAGACACACACAAAGACACACACAGGATAAACAGGAACGTACGTAAGAGGACCATTTTACAGATTGTTTAAGGCACTTGGTTCCTGTTGACAAAGATGTCTGCAACACACAATTGAATGCCTGGTGCGAGATGAGGGGGAAGACAAAAGATGATGAAAGCTTAGGGAGAGATTAGTCAAAGAGACGAAAGACTATTGGGAGATAGGGGGAAAGATGAACGGAAAAGAAAGCTTAGGGGCGAGATAGAGAGGACAAAAGTTTGGACTAAGGTAGGAAAAGACGAAAGTCTGGGGTGAGATTGGGGCTCCACACCATGAAACTGCTCTCTGACCACACCCCCAACTGACCTTGGAAGATTTCGACATGAGAGCCTTGTACTCGTCCAGGGTCATCTCTCTGGCTTGGTTCTCTTCCTCAGTCGTTGTCTCCTTGGTGGGACTCTCCGATTCAGTCTGATCCCCACCCCTGCAGGGTCACATGACAGTCACACGACAGGAGACACAAGTCACATGACAGGTGGCAAACAGGTAGTGTTTATTTGCCAAAGCATACATGCCAGAGTTAAGGGCACTATTTGCACTATTTCCACACAATACACATACATCAATACCTATAGTGGGTGAGGTTTGCCAAAATGATACGGAGTTTTTCACACAGAAAATTTGGAAGACTTTCAAACCACAATATTGCAATTGCTTTCCCCCACACAGGAACATATAATTATGCCCGCTATAAAGTCAGGGAGTACAAATAAAACCACGGAAGCTAGTTGAACGATGATTATGCATGGTTGTTGAGGCTGACTCACGTCGTCGTATCCTCAGTCTTGTCGGTGGAGGGTTCGTCTCCGTTCTGTTCCGGCTCGGTCTGGTCTGTGGACTGAGGCTGGGGAGGGGGCGGGGCATCCTCTCCATCCTCGGGCCAGTCGTCACTGAACACACACACCATTGAAAGAAGACAGTTTCATCAAACCACTGAGAGAAGATAGACGGTTGCTTCTCTATAGCTAAAACCTAGATTATACGAAATTCACTTCCGTCTCCAGTTCGCCACTCAATCTAACAATTCTGAATGCACACATGCGTGCACTGAGGAACACACACATTCAAGGAATCTGTGATTCAGTACAATTTGACCGAGAAACCGATGGCTTGTCGTGCTGTATATAGTACCCACAAAATCGCGTCAAAACGCCAAGTGTTTTCCCTCGCCAACGGTACAGTACAGTATCTCACACGTCTTCCCTCTTGCCCCAGTTGTGGGCTCCACCTCCGTCTCTCTTCTCCACCGCCTTCACCGAACTGCTTGAGGTAGGACGGACGAGCGAGGGGAGGAGAAATTGGAAGTCAAGGTAAAAAGAAAATGTCGAAAGACCCCGGGTAGGCATTAAATGGAGCAATTCATTGATTATGTCATGTTACCTCTTGTCGCTGCCACTTCTCCGTTCGAACTCCCTCTTGCCACGGAACACTCCTCTCCCTCTTCCCCTGAACCGCCCCATTCCACGGCCCCGCCCCCCTTCACCTCGGTCCTCTCGGTCCCCTCCCCCACCTCCAGAGAATCCCCTCTCCCCACCCCCACTGCGATCACCAAATCCACTCCGATCACTGAATCCACTCCGATCACCAAATCCACTCCGATCACCAAATCCACCCCGATCACCAAATCCACTCCGATCACCGAATCCACTACGATCACCACCAGAGTCATTTTCCTGAAACCAAAGAGATTGACAAAATCGTACACTGCAACAACAACTGCTCTTCCTCTCTTTCTCTCCCATACTCCCTCCCTCCCTTCCTCTCCCCCTCCCTTTCCTCCCTTCAAGTTGTGAACGTGTATACCAATAACATAAGGCTATGTGTAATGCACCCAGCTACTATATACTGCTATCTCTTCGACAGCTATATACAAGGACACAGAACGGATACCTACCATAGCTCACACAGTGTGCCAACGAGCAACCACTTTGGCTGCATAGCTTCAACCCCACAATAATTATATACCTACAGAAGCTCAATTAGAAACTCTATAGGGCTTCATATTTGCTTCATATAGTTTCGTCATACTTAAGATCGCAATGGATAATCAACTAATCAGCGGTAACAAAGAACAAGGAAAGCTAAGACACTCAAATTTACACCATCTATAGTCCCCCCCCCACAGAGTAATTTACCACACCTGCACTCACAAACAACACAAAAACTCTCCAAACGAACTCTGTTTTCGGTTTTCAGTTACCTTATCCCGAGATGAGAGGCGTGGTCTCCCTCCTCGTCCCCCTCTCCCCCTCCCCTCCCCTCGCGGGAAAAACTCCTTCTCCTCTCCCTGCTGGTTCCTCCGGTTGTCCTGACGGCCACCTCGGCCACGCCCAGCCGACTGCGGTTTGTCAGACTCTGCAGAGACACAGGCAGAGAGAGAGAAAGAGTGGGGAAGGATTAGGGGGGCCATGAATATCTAGTTTTGGCCTGCATGCACCTCTTGACGAAGGGACCACTTTTACCACAGTCCTACGCCAACGCTGCAGCGGACATATTATAGCCAACTAGCTATAGTCGAATCAAACGCTCATAAAGGTTCCTGCCGATATCCACGAGCTCCATAAAACGCGGAGCGGGACACGATCTTACGTTTCCCCGAATCCTGTGCAGGTTTGCGCTGCGGCTGCTGCTGCCCGGTCTTCTCTCGGTTGTTGTCCTTCTGCTGCTTCCCGACTCCACTGCCGCTCTTGGCGTCCTTTCTCTTGTTGGCCGCCGTCTTGTTGTCTATCTTCTCCGAGACGTTGATGACCTGGTCCCCCGGATCGTCTTCTTCGGCCATGAGAGAAGCGAACCTGTTGCTAACCCCCACCGTGTACGCCGACTCCATTCCACCTCCTCGCTCGCCGATCGAAGCAGATTGACTGAAAGCTAAACGTGGGCTATCTCCCCGCTGCCATTTGCACACAGCTACACAACCGCACTCCACATGACGCGCGTGCGCATAACGTGCGCGTGCGCTAAAATCATGCGCGCGTTTAAGAAATTTAACGTATAATTATTTATACAGCAAATTTTCTATTTATGCGACGGCTCAATAATCCGGGTCACAAATTTGCTCATGAATCAAAACTTTATCTTGGCATAATAGACGTGAAATTTGGTGATGATGAGATATAAAAAAATTTGCAAACGATACAGAAATTGAGAAAATAAGTGAAATTTGGGTAGGAATGATCAGATTAAAAACTCTCAGTCGGAAACATGATTATTATGCAAATATCTATCTCTCTCGTATTATATATGACTATATAATTATGCTGAGTTCCACACCAGTGACATGACAAGTTTAACTCTCTCTTCTCTTGAACAAGTTCTCTTGCAACCGTTTGCCAACATTATTCTGACGACGGAGAGGGAGGGAGGGGAGGGAGGGAGGGACGGCGTGAAAGAGCACACCACTCTGCCAGAAGAAGGTGAAGATGGTTGCCTAGTGAAGTCCTGTGCTAGCCAGGCGGCCAGGGTCTGAGAAACTGAAGTATGCGTTGAGACCACACGCCCGGGGTGACATCTGTGATCAGAGAGAATAAACGGTGAGTTTCAAGTTTACAACAACTGAGTTTAAAACAACACGACGGGGTCTGTTTTGTCTAGTGGATTACCTTGTTAAGGAATAGGGAAAGGAGAGAGAGGAAAAGAGTCCAGTTACAAGAACTGGCCTCAACTTACATGATTCCCTTAGAGGGTTGAATAAACTTTCACTGCTTTGCTAAACACTGCTGACAGACCTCTATGTAAATAGGTGTAGTCCTAAAAAGCATGCACTGCTACAAGTAAAAGATTGACTGCAGACTGTCTGAAGATAGTCCAGAAATAGTGTGACAAAATAATACTCACGTTGTGTTCTAGAGTTGACAGTAGCTCCTTGAAAGTAGGTCTGTACTCTGGCCCAGAGGCCCAGCAGTGCTTGATGATGTCCCTCAGTTTCCCGGCGTTCATGTGGTGAAGACTCTGACACCGACCGTTACCCACCTCCCACACAATGAGCTCGCCGGGCGTGGCTCGAAACGGGCGTGACACGGTCACCATCTCGTAGACGATGGTTCTGAGGGAGAAGGGGGGGAGAGGAAGGAAGGAGAGTGAGTAGGGATTTCCAAGTGGGGCCAGATGGTTGGTTCACATGCAAACTGAAACCTACACACTGTATTGGCATACACACACCTCACACCACAATAGATGGAGGCACAGAAACTAAAATATTGCTAGAGATCCTCAAAGGGAGTTGTGTACACACAGGCCAAAACCAAGCAGTTTCCTGTCAGAAACTTTCATAACCACATGTGTCGTTTCTTTTTCTTACCCAAATGAGAATATGTTGGCTTCACGGCTGTCCAAGTGTGCTGGGTAAGTTGTTAGGGATAGTGTGCGATGATTTGAGGAGGAGGAGGAGGAGGAGGGGGAGGGAGAGGAGGTAGGTTGGAGAGTTCGGATAACTTCTGGCGATAGATACACCAACTGGCTTGGCTCAAGAGTGCTGCAAGAGAAAAGAGGAGAAAAGAGAGAAAGAGAAGAGAGAGAATGATAAAGTTGTTTGTGTCATATGGTATTCGCACAAGTATTTGCGTTTGTTACACAAATCTAATTGACTGCATACTAGCGCTCTATGGTGGGTAACCCAGCAAGAGGAAACTGGCACCCCCTTCTTTCTCCAGCAAGGAGCTCGCGTATCTAAAGAGTATCATAATAATGGAACCAATCACCCATGCATAATCCTTGTTCGCTGGTCCAAGGCAACCTTGTACACGGGACCACCCAACACTACCAGCTATATAGACACCAGTTCTATATTTACCTTGGTGTGTATACAATTGCACGCCTACAGATCTAAACCAAAGTCTACATTTATCCCAGCGTGTATATCATGCGACAGTCACACAGTTTCTATATTTAACCAGGTGCATACTACATAAGAAGCACGCCCACTGAATTGCTACCAGGCCACCCACCATTCACCAGGCATAGGGTTACCCCAACTGATACAGTATTAGGAAACTAAACCAAGTGGAACGGCCACCCCTCCTCGGAGCCACTCTCTCCCCCCTCTCCCTCCCTTCTGTCTGTCTACACTCTATGATATGGTCACGAAGCCGACTAGTCTACAACTTGTGTGCGACCTTTCACGACTCAACCTGTCTCGCTGGAGCAAGGTGATCGGATTGCTAATTCGTGTTTAGCCTCCACTCCTACCCATTTCACCGTGACACTTTGAGCCCTCTCAATAACAGTACAAATACTCCTACCAGTTTCCAGACTGCTGCGTGACATGCGTGTGTGTGTGTGTGGCCTGCGGAGTTCCGTGGGCGGGCAGACTGGGATTGTATTTCAGCACTAAAACGTCTGTGCGTTGGTAGGTTGAAGGGCATACCAAAGAGAGGGAGAGAGAATGCGTCTAAAAAGCACGCCGCAAAGGGAATTCATGACGTTTGAGACTGGCGGCTGTGAGGTTGGCATTGTCTTGCAGGATTAGCTGGCAGGTACATGGGTGTCCCCTCCCTCAACATACGCTCAGTGCAACAGGGCAGGTAAAGGGCCAGTGTAGCCAGAAGTAAAGATATGAAGTGTAAGCTAAAGGTGGGTGCAAGCCAAAGGGTAGAAAACTTATTTGCTAAAATGATGGTAGAACAGCAAAAGTAGACTATAAGTTGTGTTTGTAGCACCTTCTTGGTAATTGTTCAGAATTCCCAGCTAAGGTTTTTTTACAACGCTGCCCCCATTAATACTGGTGTCTTTACGAGAAGCAGTGGTGGAGTGTTAGCTTACTTGGAGCAGGCGGCAGGTGAGAGCATCGATATGCAGGCTCTGTAGTGGATGTGGATAGATTTGGAGGTGAGGAGTGGATGATTGATTCCTCTGTCGTGGAGATAGGCCATCCCCTGTACACAGAGAAAGAGGGACGCGGGGATGAACTGTAATTCATTTCAGTTCCAGTATGTGGGAAGGTTTACATGGTTTGCCTATGTTTGGTTATACTGCACAAACGCTGACACACTGTATTGACACACTGTATGCACATGATGTAAATCGCTGCATACTTAGAGACTTCCCTGAATGGAGGAAGTAACAAACTGTTTCCTCGGACCATGCAAACTTTTCCAAGAGTATGTGTCCACATGCAAGACCGCTGCTTTGGCAACTTTGACGCATTCCATTACCCACGAGAAAGGGGGAGTGAACAGAAGCATATGCAGGCAGAGAACAGGCCCCTCTATGGGCATGCAACACCAATAGGCTCAATAGCTAACTCACTGTGTGCTAACTGCATCACAGTAAATGTGGGATGTTCAAGGGCTGTTGCAAAGTAGCATGAAATGTAGAGTTTCAGTGACTAAGCTCACATTATCACATGGTGCACATGTACTTAGGGCTATCTTTGGAGACATATTATGTATGTGTTCAAAGGGTCTACATAAGCAGGAAATGAAGCAAGTTGTTTCACTGCATTTACCTGAGCAATCTGGTTGAGGTATTTGGACATGGCTGAAAACTGGAGCTCCTGGCCTGTCCTGTGCAGCAAGGAGTCCAGGGACTCACCCTTTATGTTGCTGTATAGGAAGAGAGAGAGAGAGTGCATCTGTGACACGGTGGAAGTAAAGTGTTGCTACCTGACATAGTTTCACTGTAACTTCCTGTAACTTCCTGATTTAATCAGATTAGGGTGGAAACCACTGGCATTACATGTCAGTTCCAAGTACCCTTGGCAACCTGCCAGTTCAAGTACCTTGGCAACCTGTCACTGGGAGCCAACAAACACTGACTGATCCAGGCTTTCTGAGCTACAGATGTTAGACAGCTGGTGCGCCTGTGGCCCATGACTTATGTGTATTATAATCTTTCACATAACAGTAAAGCAAGTAACTGTATGTAGGCATGTATAGGTCATAACAGGTAACATGTCAAAGGCTGAGCGCTAGTCCTAGCCACAGACTGCAGTCTGACATCACACTAAGCTTGCACACACACAAGGTGATCGGTCTTTGCAAGGTAGGAGCACTAGTGCATGCAAACCTTTGTGTTAGCACAGCAGTTAAATTTGCTTCGTGTTGTATGCATCAAAGAGCTTGTATCTTTGATGCTCACGGAACGCCTAATGCACTACCACTGGCCTTTTGCAATTTCTAGAGCACATAATTATATAGGTGCACAGTGCAAAAGACTTCCAGTAAAACATGTGAACTGTCTATAGCAATTAGAGGCAATGGACACCAGAACAGATCAAAAAGGTCCCTATGTATGTAGCTAGTGAGTAATTATCATGGAATCCACTCTATAACGATGTTGATGTTATGTTGCTAAATTGGATGCCACACAAATCTGGCTATAGTGGAACATTCTCTCCTACACAAATCCCAATACCAGATGTTCCCGGTAAGTCTGGCAAAGAGCCTGGCACTTTAGAATTACTTTCGGATAATTGAGCATCCCAAAACACCACAGACTACCGCATTTCACAGAACCGAATAAACAACAAGAAGCCTTCCCTCTCTCTCTCTCCTCCTTCTCTCTTTCTCTGTCTCTCTCTCACCTCATAACAAGAGCAACGGAGACAGGATTCAGATCCAGACACACTCCAAGGAACAGCTGAACGTTCTCGTGTCGTATCTTGCTCAGAGTGGTTGCCTCCTGTATGTAGACGTTTAGTTCCGTGAGAAGGGGACTCTGCCTCTGGTGAACTGTAACACTCCCGTGCCAGTAGCCACTGTGGGAGATAAGGAAAGGTTGTATTATGCAGGGGAAGAGAGAGGGGAATGTTTTGCATGCATACCGCAAGTAAATGTAGCGGTGCTAGGTGCACTTTCAGCTAGCTAGCTGGACGCGGAGCCCCTGAGCCGCTAATGATATTCATGCTTGACCTGCAACTTCGCCCTCACCTGTACACCCGTTCTTCCTGCCGTCTGGAGAGGACCTTGTCCAGCGTCAGGTCCTTGGCCGAGATGTGCCAGTCCTCCAGAATGGTCTCGCACCTGGCGAACGAGCACTCGTCACACTCGCACTCGAAATCTTCCTCCCCCTCATCTTCCTCACTCCACACCGAGCAGGCGTCATCCTCCTGCGGCCCCACCCCGAACTCTTCTCCGAGGCACACGCCAGAGTCTGACTCGGAAGAGACGTTCCACGCCGATTCCCTGGTGGTCGCTGTCAGCATCGTCTGCTTCACATCACCGCCACGCGGGTTGAATTGGTCGTCGGCGGCCGTAACGTTGACTACAGCTGGAGGGAACGGACGGCAGCACGCAGCAGACGTCTCGTGCGAGAACGACGCAGCCTCCAGAGGCTCCTGTGATCTCAGACCGGGCAGGGCGGAGGCTGAGGTTGCAGACACTGCGAGATCCACTGCTCCTAGCTCCCCCTCCGAACTGCAGCACCTCGCTGGCTTGCACGCACGCTTCCCCGAGCTCAATCGATTCCACACACGCCTGCAGGCTTTCTTCAGTAGACCCATTTTTCTCTTTTTGTCGAATATCTGAGGACGCTTTCTCAAAAGCTTGTCTGGGCTCTTTTGATCGCTGATGAGCCTTTTATACGAAACTGCGCGCGGAACCCGGAAACGTAAGATAGGAAGTGAGAACACCTGTTACACGCAAGCATGATAGGAATGTGAATAATAATAATACCCGGTGCTACATACATGTATAAATACACATTATGGGGTAAAAAACTGTTTGGTATACATACTAGAAAAGTGAGCGGTATATTATAGAAGGGTCATGGAGAGATCTCTATGGAGTGTTAGAGTTATCTTTTGGCTTGGGTCTACCTCCAAGAGACACAGAATGTCAGGAAGATCGAGAGACGACACTTCGACACCATTGATCTGTGCATTCGAGAAAGAGTGAGAGGGAGAGAGGGAGGGAGTGAGAGAGAGAGAGAGAGATGAATGTCAAAAACTGTGCATACAGAGACAGGGCCAAATTTAAAAATTTCGCAGCAGAAAAATGTATAATGATTCCTTTCTTTTATGACTGTTATGCTCAATTTTTGGATAGAACAGCTTGCCAGATAACTCTCAAAAACGCTGCGAAAAACTCAGCACCAATTTTTTTCCCCCACTACATGGTATGCACACCGGAGACACATCTCTTTTGTCCCCAGATGTACTGTTTCAGAGCTACATGGCCAAACAGTTTTGAGCCCTGGTCTAAAACAATGAGCAGTTGACCCAAAACAGGGCACCCCTCGGCTGCCCCGACAGACACAAACACAAACACTCTCATACACACACACACACACAGACTCCGTCACAAGGCTATGATCACAACACACAGACAGAGGTAGGCCCAGCCACCTTTTCATTTCAGCCCTTAAAAATTCCACAATGACACACACAGACAGAGACACACTTCCAGAAGGCCTTGTGAAATAGACTCTAGGGCTGTCACTCTATGTAAATATTAAGGGCTGTTGAGTCCAAAACTGGACAAGATGGACTAAGCAAATGATAAAGAGAGAAAGAGAAAAAAATTAGAGAGTGTTACCTCCATTATCCGGTCTCCGAGTTTGATCATGCCACACTGAGCTGCTGGGGAACCGTCCACTATCTTGTAGACATGATATCCCTGTGGAAGAATGTACATACTGCTTACTTACACACACAGACATAGAGAGAGAGAGAGTGGAAGGGGGAACGTTTGGATCTGACCTACCACAGTGCAGAGTGGGACAAAGTGAGACATGTCTAGCCTTGGGAATGCAACAAATGGCAATTGCCTACCTAGTCAACTATACTTTCAGACCCCAAGCAGCTACAATGGGAGTCAGATTATGCAATACCTTATAAGCAGACAAAGAGCCTTATACATACTTATACTGACTAAAGCAACCAGTTAAGTTTGCCTAGAGGTAAACACTGCCTCACTGGAGGTCAGCAATAACCAAAGCAACTACCATCAACCATGGTTCCAGCTCCATCCAATGCTCCTTAGTGTTATATCATCACACACATGCATGTACGTATATACCCTGCATAAGGAATTCCTCAATTACCACTGGACTGCCCTGACAGACATTCCTGTCTATATTTGGCAGTTTGGCCTGGGATAGCTAGCCAATCGCCCCGAAGACCCGTGTGCACAGAGAGCGCCTCAAAGACAGTCCAACCCTCTATACTGGTCAACTGAGACATTCTGAACTAATTGCCAGCCCAGTCAACAAACACCCAATGACTGGCACAGTTTTAGCGCGCACGGGTCTCCGGCTATTTTTAGTGACGTTGCAAGTGTGTGTACGTCTGAGTATGGAGATCATGTTACGCTGGTCTCTGACTCTCTGGACGCCGCGCAGGGAAAGAAACCATGGACACAAAACACTTCCCACAGTAACAATGACCGGTTGCTAATGGTCAATTCGGTCGGCATTTAGCCAGTTGGTACCCAAGGCAAAACAGTGTGGTTACGTCGATAAACAAACTAGCGGTTGTGAGAATTTCGCATCAGGGCCTCACACTGGAGACAAAGAGTCAAGACATAATACATTCTGCAGTGTACACTGTGTGTGTGTGTGTATGTGTATATAGCCAGAATGCGGAAGTTAATTTCTCGCTAGTATTGGGAGCAACCCTTTCTAAAAACGAAAGACGGTCTTGATTGGCTTGTGTACAGTAGAGTTTTAACCGTGCTAATCTGGCCAATAAAAATGTTGAACGACATAATGTTTTTGTGACAGCCTATAATGACTTTCATATGCATGCACAGCTTTCGGGGGGAAACTGGCTATACGGCTTTGCAAATGACAACAAATTCACCACAAACTGGGTTTCTCTGTCAGAACTCAATGCACACTGGCCGACCAGATGCTCTCTCATTAAAATGTATCTTTGAGGGGAATGGCACGTAAGACAGTAGTACTCTCACATCATTTTCACAAAGTTTGTGTCGATTCTCAGTATATATAGGAAGCTTAGCATGCAGAGGCAGTGTGTGGCTCTGGGAGCAAGACAAGAGCTTTGAGATTGCGTGTACGAAGAAGAGGATAGGAGAGTCAAACATGATGCAACATGGTGGGCATGCATGCATTCCAGGTATAGCTGGAGGAGGATGGGAAGGAGGGGAGAGGGAGGGGGACGTGTTAAATTCCTGTATATCTACAAGAGAGTAGTTTATACTGAAACAGCTACATCAACATGCTTACTACACTCCATGGTGAAAATGGAGACTAAAGGACTAGTGGGGAGAGGTGAGGAAGGAGGCAGGAGTCAGGAGAAAGGGGGAGAGAGAGATAGGAGAGCGGAGGGTGAGAGGAGGAAGAGATGGAAGAGATATGGTAGAGGGAGAGGGAAATAAATAATGGCAAAGGAGTGGGGGCACAATGTATGGTTGAACTCTAGCACTACTCAACACAGTACTGCCCACATACACATTGCCTCCTACACAAACACACACACTCTCTGCATACACCTCCAAATGAGTCCCTCAATGCAGCACTCTTCATCGCCATGGACAACACACACACACACACACACACACAGAGCCAAGCACCCAAAGCAATCCAAGAGAGAGGGAGAGAGAAATAAAGAGTAAGAACAAAGGTGATTCCAGTCAGGTTTGACTGGAGGGTTGGGAAGTGACGTGACGCAACGGGCTCTCCAGATAACAGAGGAGCGTACTTTTGTGGAGATGAAGGTCACGATTGCTGGCCAAGTCACACAGAGTGCGGCAGACTGCGTCACAAAGAGTGACAGCTGTGGAGCAACCACACACGTTATTACCCCGCGTGCAAGGTAGGGGGGGTGCAGCTAAAATGGCAAACAGCACGTAATCCTGAATGCTGCGCTGTGTGTGCAAACCTGAATGCTGCTCTCTGTGTGTGCGTGCATTTGTGTGAGTCTGAGTTCCAGGAACACCACTCCAGCCCGTGAATAACAGGTCGAAAGTTTTCACAAATCCTCCGATGAGTGAGACTTTCAGTTTAGAGCAAGCCGGGCACGGCATGTGTTGCACCCAACAACAGCCAGCGAAAGTGTTGACGGCAAACGACAACACGTGAGTGAGACGAGCATTTGAAACCAAAACGTACAAAGAGCTGTTGCATACGCCATCTTACTTCCAGCGTATGGTAAAATAATATTAGTTCCGAATGTGGGAATCAACAATACTGTGTACAATACATGCATACAAGACCCCTTGGAAGCTGGGCACAGGTTACCAAATAGAATTAAGCTCTTGCATAACATTGCATAACCAGGGGTTGCATGGTATACAGTTACAAGTTCTCTGTCATTGTCAAACCTATTATACCTCCATAAGCACACCTTTTGTGAGGAGAAATGAATGGTCAAAGTGGTGCTAATTGACACACCAAAAGTGGTTGTAAGGCTAGAGAGAAGTCTGAGAGTAGCGAAGATGGGATGGGATCGGAAGGAAAGAAAGAGAGAGAGAGGAGGGAGGCAGGAAGTAAGGGAGGGGAGTAGAAGATAAAACCAGTTGTGAACAAAGGACCAGTGAAGGCTGCAACCATTGAAGCAAGATGCAAAAGAGAGCATTTAGATCAAAGTCTTGGTGGGTATCCAGTGGGTGTTAGCTGAAGTGACCCAGTGAATAGCCCTGTGGCTCTGACAGGGCCTACATACATACCACGTAGTCATGGTCACCAGACAACACCACACTGTGGATAAGCACCACACACTCGGCAAAAGAGGCACAAAAAGTTGGTGGGTATTTCAATTTAATGCCCATTTGGAGCCAGATAACTAAGGCAACAGGCATGACAATCATGTGATGCCTCGAGATCAGATCAATTCAGTGCCTATTGGAGCCAGATAACTAAGGCAACAGGCATGACAATCATGTGATGCCTCGAGATCAGATCATTTGCAAAGACATTAAAGTGTGAGGCTCGACTGTAACTCGACATTACAAAATCCCGCAATCCGATTGGCTAAGGCCAACAATGAAAATTGCATAACGATAGATACCAGACCCTTTTCTTGCACTGCTAAGGGTACGAGACTAGACTATCAGGTGCCCCACTGACCTCCACCCACTCTCTGGTTCCCTGGGATACTCTCAGACTGTGTCAAAGACACACTAGGATCTACCCACCAAACACCCTGGGACCAACTCACAGGCTCTAATGGCCTTGAATGTCAGCCGGTGAATAGACTAATACGGTCACTTTTGGACTCGGTGAGAGTATGGAGATAGAGCCCGGTGCAAAATATAGGCTGATGTGTGGATGCAGTGGGAGGAATGGAGAGGGGGGGAGACAATATTATGGGGAAAGAGAGAAAGAAAGGGAAAGACAATGATAGGTAGACTGGGTGTGTGTGTGTGTGTGTGAGAGGCAGAAAGGAGAGAAAATAGGGGAGGCAGAGGGGGAGAAGGGGGTGATTATCAATCACAAGCAGATGACATCAGTGGGCAAAACACTAGTGCTCAGTTAGCCGGCCAGACTGACAGACACACAGGCTGCAGACACAAAGGCTGCCGGGCTGTGGTCACTGAGGCATGTGGCTCGCTCATCCACGGCACATGCACATCCCCACCCCCAAAAAACCTCCAAGTTTTCTCAATTAGGGCTCCCACCGGCCATAAATATCGTTACAAGACCCCAGAGACAACTTCTGGGAAGCATTATCATTTAAAGGCCACTTGGGTTCTGCACAGAAGACACTAGTCACTAATAACACATGCAGACAGACACGTAGACTACTGGACATGTATTTCGCTACATGTAAACGTGTTGTATTGTGTATGGTGTAGATCAACACTGATAACAGCTGAGCCTTTTGGCGGTTTTTTGAGCAATAATCTAAACAATGTTTTTCGTACTGCTGCACAGTTACATGTACGTTCTCGTTATAAGTACTGTTTCGGTACCGTTCTAGTACTGTAAGGTAAGGTACGGTACTGTACTGTAATGACCGGTACTGTACATAGACACCTTGTTAAGGAACTTGTTCACATGATTGTGTGACAATTGGAACGTACAGCTCTACAGAAATACGCGGTATACAGAGGAACCTTGCAAATGTCTTACAACGCTACGACATGATTAAACGGAATTAAACAGAGGAACGTGGGATCAGCATTGCAAAAGAAGACCTTTCACGGCTGACCAAGCACTGCACTTTTACGAAACCAGAAAAAGGCTCTGGTGATGGAACAAACATCTTAATTCTCACACCAAGAAGCCGAGAGAGAAGAAAAGAGAGGGAGGTGAACTAACTGGTTTGATGTTGCTGTCTTGCTCCGTGCCTCCCTCCCTGATGCCCAGTCCTAGAGACGGGTTCTTCTCCAACTCCACTTTGATCTATACATACATACACACAGTACACCACAGAACCAGTAAAATATCAGAATACTAGCCGACTGTATTATAGAACCATTTGAACTGCGGACATTCATAAATTATGAAGTTTGTGAGAGTAATTGTGTATGTGAGAGGTGGGGAATAAAGGCAGTTGTGGTATTAACGGTCCCTCTGTTGCCTGCCCCTGTCATAATCAGCAACAGCAAACTTTCTTTAGTTGTAACAACTCTGCCGTGCATGCAATCTACAGTAGAGGCTGCTATAGACCCAACGACGGACTGACTGTGGGACTAGTAGCACCAGCTGATAAAGAGCCATCACCACAGACAATACGCCGCGGGCTATTATCACGGGAGACAAACGGAATTCACTCACCTAGAGAAACATGGGGTCGCCGTCACAAAGTCCAATGAATGACATAGGGCAACTGGTGTTTGCGAATTCATGACCCGTGGAAAAGGGAGAACTAAAAATATCTCTCTCATCTCCCCATCTAATCCCAATTGCCTATGCTAATAGGTTTCTAAAGAGCCACAGTGCCAAAGTGCAGCGTTTCCAAACTTATAGCTACGTACCACACAAAGACAGACAGAGAGAGAGAGAGAGAGAGAGAGAGAGTGGGGGTGCATGCGGAGGTACACAACTCACGATTTTCCCAGTTTGTGGCATACAGTCAAATCCACTGTCTTGACTGGTGGCTGCACCATTCACCTACACATAGCACAAAGATGCAGAAGCATTAATATAACACAATATGGCATGTGAACAGTCATAGAACGTGCATTTGCATTTCTCATATGTATGTGTTGAGTTTACCTTGGAGGGACTTTTGGGCGTGGCTTGTTCTTCAGGCTCCGCCCCTCCTCCACCTCGGCTGTGAGATTCGTCACTGGAGGAGGGGTACCGCTGATGAGGGGTGTGGTCAGCCCCACCCCTCTTCCTTCCATGGCCCGTCAGACGTTGGTAGGCAGAGTTTGACACGGGGGAAATGAGGGGGAAGGGCTGGTTTGAGTGGGAGGAGCTACCAGGGATGTCTCCACCCATATTGACGTTAACAAAATAAGGGTTCACAGGAGTCGGACTTAACGAACCCCTTGCCGACCTGTGGGCGTGTCCGTTGACGGGTGTGGCTTTCTCTATAGCGATGAGATCGTCTGGATCGGACTTTGACCTAGAGTGAACGTTTCTCGCGGCCTTTGCGGCGGCAGTGAAACTGACAGGCTGGGGACCTCGTGCCCCAGATGGTCTAGTTTCCACCGCTGATAGTGGACCAGTGGGGAGCTCGGCAACGTCAAATGACCGCGAGGCTTTCTGGTGTCGTGTAGCTAGCTGGTGTGCTCGCGGGTCACGCGCCACAGGCGAACAGCTACTGCTGTACATTTGACGGGAGGCACCGGCGTCTGCTCTCAAGCAACGCTCCAGGTGGTCGTAATCATCGGCACTACCTCTGCGTATGCACCGAGGAGCTGAGGAGGCACGCCCACTAGCAGCCGTCGAGTCGCTCATAAATCTCCTCCTCTGAGCTCCGGGGAGGCGGGCGAACTGCTGAAGTTGAATCAACGGCTGTTGGTCCCCGGGCGAAGTCTCCGTCATGTACCAGTACACCTTGTCCTGTTCCACGTCGGCATCGAACCCCGATTCCAGACTGGACGAGTACCGGGGATTGGCAGTATCGGAATGGGACAGAGTGCTGGCCTCACTCTGGGCGTGTGGGGTCGACTGGAGATGAGATTGCCCCGAGGCTGATGGAGGCCGGGAAAAGGTGGTGGTTGAATGTGACGTGGGTTGGGAGGGAGGGTAGGTGTTGGATTTGATAGCTAATCTCGAAGCTGAGGAAGGAGGGAGACGAGGAGGAGGGGAGGTGCTCGCCATTCGTCTGTTGTTGTTGTTGTTGTTGTTGTTTGAATTGGAGTTGGAGGCAAGGAGAGCTGTGTGGAGTTCATTTCCTCCGGGGGACGCTTGCTGGGGTGTGGGGTAGTGGGGTACCCCGGCAGCTGCACCCCGAGTTCCGTTCGGTTGTTGTTCGATCAGCCACTCGGCCTCCTCTGAGATCTGGTGTCTGTTATGTCCAGGAGAGTAGTAGGCGGGCACGGCGAGGGGAGGAGGAGAGGGAGAGGAGCAGTAGGACACAGGCCTCTCTTCACGGTAGCTGCGACGATCTTTAATTACAGGAGTCGCCCCGGGAGTGATGCGAGCGGGGCTCTGCGACATCTCCCTCTTCTCGTGGCTTCTCTCTCGTCTACGGCTGGACGGACGGCCGCTCCCCGCCCCAACGAGGTCTCCGGGCTCGATCGGGTCCGACATGGCTCGTATGAGACTGTACGGACGGTGGATGGAGCGAGAACGGCTGCCATTACGGAGAGGGACGTTGGTAGCGACGGCTGATTTGTCCTGAGAGTGCGCGGCAGCTCCCTCTTCTCTGGCGGCGCGCCACTGGAGAGCCTTGACGTGGAGCTCCTTAGGGTAGGGGGTGGGGTCTCGCGTCAACTTGCTCTTCGGGTCCTGGACCTCGGGGTCAAAGTTCACCGTTGTGGGGTGTGGCTTGCGGTTGAGCTCGGGAGTATTTCCTGAAGAAACAAGAGAATTAGTGTACGATAAGATCAGATCTACCACCACCAATTTCTTCCAGTTGTCTTGATGAGAGGACTCAGGAGTCCGAGGCAATTACATACATTTGCATGCATAGAAACTCTTTAACGGCAGTAACTTTAATCAGAGGTCTAATGCTCACCAGAGCTCGGCCTTATTTAATGCTCACCATAAGAGGTCGCAGCCTCACACCAAGCTGAGCCCTATTTAATGCTCACCAAGCTCAGCCCTATTTAATGCTCACCATCAGAGCTCAAGGGAGACTCAGTGGGTCTCTGGGGCAGGAGAATGCAGGTCAGCATCTTCTGTCCGTCCCCCGAGCGGGTCATCTGGAGCTCCAGGAGCGGTCTGTTCTGGTTCTCTGCTATCCAGAGAGCGGTGAGGTTGGGGAGAGTGGTGACTGAGAACGGCAGGAACTGCAGCCTGTACACAGGAAAAGAGATGAACTGAATTAGCCTCTGAACTGTGGGGAATCAACATCCGTCTGCTACAGATTTATATCAACAAGACGTCAGACTTTAGTAAACAGTGCAGGATCAGTTCATGGATTAGGTACACTTTCCCAACTTGTGGCAGATTTACGCAAAAATTGAATGTCCTTGTGAATTTTTAGTGGGCAGGGTTCACCCTATTTTTCACTGCTTTACACCAGATGGATGGCAGATATGTAGGCAATTTGTCTTCTGTAAATCTAGTTGTACAACTGACAGGACCCTAGCATCCCGATGTACCTGTTTCCGACCACGTTGAGGATGGAGAGACTGGTCAGCTGGCTCACCTCCCCCGGCAGCTCTGTCAGGTTATTGGACCGGAGGGACAGAATGTTGAGAGACGACAGCTCCCCGATCTCTGCCGGTAGGGAGAACAGAGAGTTCTCGTCCAGGATGAGCGTCTCCAGCTTCCCCAGGCCATAAATCACATTGGGGAGCTCCTGTACAAATGAGAGAGTTATCGTGTTCTAAGGCCGTGGTGACTGTATTGTACAAACCTCTAGAAAGTTCTGAGAGAGGGACAGCTCCACCAGACTGGTCCATCTGTAAAAGCAGGAAAGCACGGTAATCTAGCTCAGTGTTCTACTCAGTAATCTCTCAGTATACTATTCAGTAATTTCTCAGTATTCTATGCAGTAATCCCTATTAGTATTCTATTCAGTAATCTCTCTGTATTCTACTCAGTAATCTATTCAGTATTCTATTCGTATTCTATTTGGCAATCCATCAGTATTCAACTCAGTAATCTACGCACCCATCCATAGACTGCGGTAGGGCAGTGAGCCTGTTCCTTTCAACCTTGAGGAGCTTCAGGTTTCTCAGCTCACCTGCACACCAGCAGAAAAAGAGGAGATGATAAAGATAGACAGTAGTTAATGATGAGGAGAGAGAGAAGAAGGAAGGGGGTAAGATGAAAGAGAGAGAGAGAGAGGTGAGTAAGGAGAGGACAGTTGGCGAGGAAGAAATGATGATTAAAGGGAACGTGTTGGCTAATTTTGAAAAATGTTATAGGGCCCAGTAAAAGAATGCAATTGTGGGTATATACTTCAATTAGGGTAGAAAATACATCAGGTGGGGCCGCTCCCTTAAAACATAGTTTGCCACCAAAATACTTCAACTAGGCTTGCTACCAATAAGGCCAGTAAACTACAGCTCTAGGGAGCACATAAACCTCGATCCCTTTAAAGTAGACAGAGGTGATGGGAGGAAGAAGACAGAGGAGGAGAGAGAGAGACGGGGCAGCTGGACCGACCCATGGTCTCGGGGAGGAGGGAGAGGAGGTTGTCCGAGAGATGGAGGTCCTGGAGACTGACGAGGGAGGAGAAGCTGAGAGGGAGAAACATGAGCTGGTTCTCCGAGACCTCCACAAACTTCAGGTTGCGGAGAGACCCGATCTCCTGCGGACAAGACAAACAGAGACTGTGTGTATCCAGATGGTGTGACCTGAACACCTCACTCTGCTCACTGCTACTTATGGTCATCATCATCATATACACACACACCATGGTCTTCCACTGGCTCTCTTACAAAACACACTAACCACATACAATATACAGACAGTACTTTCTCGCCCAGTATAACTTTGTGGAATACCTGCCGTTTGCTTTAGACACTACATAATGTATTGTACACACATCGAAAGATAATGGCTAAGAATATCGCAGATGGCATTTTCATCGATCAAGAGTTTCCCACTGAAATTTTGCTCTTGCCAACAATATTGCGCAACACGATCCCCCCTCCCCCTCTCTCCTCACATCAGGAAGACTGTTGAGCAGGTTCCCATCCAGCCACAGCTCCGACAGACTCTCCAGTGATCCTATCACACCAGACTGGAAGGGGTTATTTATTTGTTGGATAGAGAGGGTTAAAACGAAAATTACAGGGGTTAAACTCACCAAAGTGTCAATCTCGTTAACTCCAAGGTCAAGTCTCTCAAGTAAGGTCAGGTGACATATGGACCTGGCAATTACACACATAGTCACGTGATGTTGTAATGGGATGTCACATGATATCAGGTGAGATCATGTGACTTACTGGGGGAGTGTGGCAATGACATTCTCTCTCAGTTCCAGACTCTCCAGCTTGTTCAACCTGAGACGGAGGGAGGGGGAGAGGGAGGGAAGGCAGTTTGAGATAAAGAAAGAGATGTTCTTACACAATACAAGGCCTATTGAACATTGGCAGTACTAGCGAAATCTGAAGGAGACAAAAGTATTCTTGTATTACTGCAATAGCTCTAACTTGATTCTCTTAAAAAACTGTTAACGTGTTTCTCCTATTACTCACTGGGCCACACATAAATGCGAAATTTGATGTGCGCGATATCTATTGATACTAAATGACGAACACTTACTTCCCAATGTTGGGAGGGAGTTCCTCCAATTGACAGTCGTTGAGAGCTAGTGTCCGCAACTGACGCAGCTCAGTCAAACCTTCTGGAATGCTGCACACACATTGAAAAGAGAGAGAGAGATGAACCGAAGTGAATAAGGAAACGTGTAGGTATGTACAACTTTCAAGGCTTGAGAGTGGTTTACACACACCAAATTCCTTATGTTAAAGGAATGTGGCAGTCTAAATTTAGAAAAATTATTACTAAAAACGGAAACCTACTGTAATAGCACTCTTGCACTGTGCCTTATGGTTAAGTTTAACCCTTAGTACCATGTCTAAATTTAACCCCTGTGTACTGCCACATTTTCTCTCTAAAAATGTCATGTGTAGTGTTGTAGGATGTGTGTGTAGGTTGGGCTGACCTTCCGAGAGTGTTGGCACTGACGTCAAGATGAAGGAGATCCTGACATTCGCGAATGGAGTCGGGGATGGTGGATAGACCTTGACAGAGAGAGGGGGAGAGAGAAAGAAAGAGGGAGGATAGAGAAAGGGGGGGTGGTGAAATCCTAAAGATGTTCTTCTGCCACCGACCCCATGGAACTAAGCAGCAGTCATTACAACAGGAAGCCAGTATAGAACTACACACCTCCACACATACATTCCTCCAGTTGTCTCTCTCTCTATCCTGGCAACCAGAGAGAGATTACGACATGTACCCACACTATCACCAAAACCAGTCTCATGTGCAGAGAGTAACAGAGTCTACGGCCTGCAGAGGCCAAGCTCAATCTGTTTTACAACCTAACCACATACTGTCACCCCCCCTTAATTTACTTAGGGAAATTCCTCAAAGCAGACCATAAAGATACTGCGGCATGGTGTGTTCATAATACCGATGCACCAAAAGCAAGGCTGGTAAAAGTATGCACAGTAGCTTATGTTGTGATGCAATAGTACATAACTCAGTCTCTTTTAGCGTCAAGATGCGCTGTGTGTACGCAAGGACTTGTGTCAATAAATCGCTTTTAGAGAGAGAATAACCTTATACAGTGGATGTTATTATAGTCCTACGTATTGAGTGGTTCTCTCACTGTTTTTGCTGATGTTGAGGGAAGTGAGGGAGCGTAGGGAGCGGATGGAGGGGGGCAGGAACAGGATGACATTCTCGCTCAAGTCCAGCTCCGTGAGCTGCTCAAACGTGAAGATTGACTGCAGAGATAGAGAGGTAGAGAGGAGGGTAAACTGTGTCAGTGGTGGTGACGAGAGAGAAAGACACACACGGCCTGTTCACGCTCCTTCTTGGCACCCTGTGCACTATTCATGACTCAATAGATTCACACACGCTTGCCAAACATGTCACTCCTACTACCACTGTCTGCCTCTAAAGGAAACTAACAGACGTGTATGTCCATCCCATGTAGAAGAGAGAAGTTGCAAGACGTACCTATAATATAGTACTACTATGGAATGATCTCCTAGCGGGTGTAATAGTATATCTAGTGCACAATGTAGCTAAACAATAGCAAACCTTCACCTGACCACTCCTAATGTGTGGCTGTGTGCGTTTATTGATTAGGACACTGACTAAAGTTTTCCTGCCACAATGGCAACACTCATTACTGTGTCCATACCTCCACCCACTCACTCCTCCAACATTGCGTCATTAAGGGCAGGGTAAGATGTATATACTAACTGTAACTGTGCCCTCAAACATGTACATGTATAACCATGAGAGGTATCCTCAACAATTGACTCTGCCTTGCTTTGTCTTATAGTAATACCTCCCTCTATAATTATGTCAGTGTACAGGGTGCACATGGGTACAGATTGGGGATCTCTTAGCTGTGAGATGTCCAGAGTGGGTGTTCCCACCAACCTCATCTGTTTGACAACAAACACACAACAGAATATGGTAAGGTGGGGATCCGCCCTCTCTTACTCTCTCCTCTCTCTCTCCTCTTTTTACTCTCCTTTCTCCCATTCTCCCTCTATTCTTCCCCCACAGAACCCTATTCTCTAATGACGGTGCACAAATAAACTTCCGCTCAATTGGAGCAGAAATTCAAATTGCCGTGGGCAAGGCTGACTGGCTGGTCAGGGCTCACATGAATACACAGGGAAAACACATTCACACAGAGTTACCAGACACCACTCGTGTGCCATATATACAGTCCCATATAGACCACCGATTACTATGAATGTATACATATGTAGACTCATTCTCAACACTGGCCAGACACTGACATGAGGTGTTCACAACATTCTTTGCATTCCTCAGAGCGCCAGAGGAATGTAGCAGGGGGGCCTGGCGGGGATGAGCTAACGTATGCCTGCAGTGTGAGGGTCACACCGAGCAGCAGTTGTGTGAATTGTGTCAGACACAACAAATGGACCTAACATGGTATGAGAATCAGGAGAAGAAATGGAGGGGGAGGGAGAGGGAGGGGAAGCCCCTAGCATTACCCCCCAGATATCGGGGATGACTAAGAAAACGTTTGATGTGACTCACTCTCCTACACAACTATTGTGTACATACATACACTAACAGAAGCATCTTGCCAAATGAGGTACATACAGTATTCAGTATTCAGTATTCTCACAATCCTACACCACAATGGCCTATGGGAACTCCACCAAACCAATTCTCTTTGCTAAAGGTAATGGCAAAGATAAACTTCATAGACCAGGTCATCTGGTCTTCACCACTTGGTTATGCTAGCTCTCTCCACACACAATGCACTCTGATGCTATCACTAGCTCCACTAGCTCTCTCTCCATGCACAATGCACTATGATGCTATCACTAAGTCTGCCGCCAATCAATCCATTGGCCCACAGTCTCCACTGGGCAAAACTAAGACCCTAGTGTGAACTTGAGCTCCACTTTCTTAGTAGCAGGTAAAATGCCTGTGTAACATGTATGTACACACCACACACACCCATCACTCCTACTGTAGTTCTTTTGACAGTGTGACTAACTCCATTTAGATGAAAGGACACCCTACAGAAAGCAGTGTGTGACGCCATTCGTACACGAGCTCAAAGGGGCATGTAACATTATACCAGGTGTACCAGAGACAATGTACAAACTGAAGCGGCTGAGTTTCAGTTTTTTGCTCCACTGTAGCCCCGAAAGTTTACAAACCCCCCACCTGTGCTGTGTACTCGGACGGCAAAAGACACCTTCATAACAGTGTGAGCAGTTGAGAGTCATCACTACACAATGTGACAGTACTGTAGGTGTCTGGTATGGCGTACTGTGCTAGGCACCAATGTAAGTGCACACTCTCGCAGAATGTGTACGTACACTTCGACATACAGGTGCAGCACCCACTCTGTCCCTCTATCAAGCCAATTACGTGCTACTGTATATACCTGAACCAGCAGAGTTACACGTCAAAACCAGCAAGTGTCAGAGACAGGGAAGCACTAGAGTGTGCATACAAGTGTTGCCTGCATAGCAACCGATGACAAACATGGACAGACAACCTTCACACAAGACACCTACTGCGGCGTTCTCTCTTTCCTTCTCTCTCCCTTTCTACTCCCTCCTGGCACATTCTCTCCCTCTCCCTATTGCCCATAGGCTCACTAGGTGAACAGTAACACTCCCTTACTACTGGTCATCCGATCTTATATATACACCAATAGTGGTGGATACAATCAGCATAACTCTGGACCAATGGAACATAGGTATCACATACACCTCCATTAGGCTTCATTACCCATAGGCCATGCAGTCTGACAGACAACAATATCAGGATTTTGGTGCATGTTTTACCGAGTCATTCAACTCCCTGCAAAGCAGCCAAGATCATAAGACCACCCCACACACATTTCTTCTCGTAAGCACAACGTACTCCCCCTACGCCCACCACTCCTACAGCTAGTATGCTTCCCTCTCTCTCTCTCCACAAACACACACCCGAATTCGTTTCCTCGTTTCTTTCCTCTTCTTCTCCCGCTCTCCCCGCCTTCCACACGTACCTTGGGGACGTCTTTGATGTTGTTGGTAGCCAGAGTCAACTGGCGCAGAGTCCGCCGGTGGTAAAGGACCTCCTTAGGAAGGTCAGACAGACCCAGGTTGGAGCAGTCCCAGTAGTCGAAAGACCGACGCACCTCTCTCTTTCTCCCGCCGAAACAAGCAAACAAACTCATGGCAACGCGTACGGTACTCTGCCACACTACCACAGGTCCCAATTTTCCAGCTTTCGGCTCGCACACAGCTCTCCTCCCTGCAGCTACGTTCGATCTTGTCAGGAAAGCGAAGAAAGTGGGACGGGCCAATAATGTGAATAAACTTAGCGGCGTCTAATTTACCGCATATTTACGCCTACGCGAATTCCGATCTTTCACGCACGCGCAATAGCTTCATACTAACAACCACGCTTTAGCTGTACAACAAGTTCAACTGCGCGTGCGTAGTTCCAGTTCTGCGACTTTAGAGGTCCCTGGGCGAGCTTGATGTACTTTTTCAGCAGACTCTGCCCAATATCCACTGCAGAAAAGTCTCTCCGGTACTGCACAAAATAGTCCCTGCCTTTCAACTGTGAGATGAGGCTGGAAAAGAGGGGCATGGCTGCTGGCAGTGGTCCTCCGCCACATGTCTCTACAGTCTTGAAGTCTAGTCTGTCTGAACACTTTGAAGAAGTTTTGCTGTTTGTCTTTCTCTCCCTCTCCTCTTCCTTAGGTCCTCTGTCGACACCAGTCTGAGCAACCTTTTCTCTTGTCCTCAACTCACTTCCCTCTATCTCCCACGCCCAGTAGCACAGCTCTCCCGAGTACATCAGTGCTAGCATGTGGATATCACTGAAGAGACCTATAATATACCAAACAAGAGTTTATGTGCACATAAGTGCTGGTATCGAAATGCGACATATAAAGCACAATGCACAACAGCACTAAAACGCTAGCTAATTTCATACCAAATATACGTGTCCACAACAAGGTTAAAGAAAAGAAGAGGCACGTAACATTATGGCCTCCTGGCAAATGGTCCAATAATCCTTATATATAGCACAGAAATCACAGTGACAATCTACCTTCCTGGAGCAACTGTGGTAAGGTGGCATCATTGGAGGAGAAGTCTTCCCTGGGATTCAGAGGAGCTCTGGAAGATAGCATCAGGGCCAGGTGACACACACCCAACACACAACACTGCAACCAGATAAAAAACAATTCAGTGTCTTAAACATTACAACAATAACTTATCGATTTGAGGTAGTTGCCTAATAATGAGCAAATATTCAAGTTCACTACGTGAAAAGTGGAAGTTATGCTGAGCAGCAAATTAAAAAAACTGTGGTATATATATATATATATATATATATATATAATATATAGGAATGCCCCACACACATAATATATACCTCTTTGATGAAAGCATTATCTGCAGCCTGTCGTCTCTGCTCAGAGGCCATCAACTCATGGACGTACATGTACAGGAGGGCCCCCACCCTCCAATTAACACACTCAAATTGATCAGTACCCAGCACTGGGTGCACCTAACGCAGAAAAAAAGTTTCATTGTTTCGTCAGGATTTCAAATTGGACTCACATTTTCCACTGATCCACACAGTGAGACTGCTCCACTGATGGAGTCTAGACCAATGAAAACAGAGTGCTACACAGGAACAAGTTGAACAATGTTTGCACCTATGATGGCAGACATTTCGTGTTTTGCGACATCATCAGGGAAACCCCCTTCGACCACCCGACATTCCTGATGGTACGTGGAGTCAAGGACACTCTAGAGGAGATGAAAAACATCTTACACCTCCAACAATACCTCGCCATCAAAAGGGAGGAAAATCTTTATCAAATCACCTGAGTATAGTTTCGAAATGCTTCTCTGGCAGGACCAGAGACCAGCAAGGCGCTTAAGTCACACCTATAGTGCACGTGACATATAAGAGATACGTCACAGCTAGCTTCTAGTGTGAAGTTCTGTACCTTTTCAGTTGGGTCATGGCATTCTCGGCTGATCCCAGCGCCTTAGAAACCACATCATCTGGTGGCAGAATAACAGGGACTTACCCACTGAAATTGCAATACAATTTACCTCGCGGATGCTGCTCCGAGAGCTTCCTGCAGTGCTCCAGTTGCTGCCTAAACAGCGCCTCGGCTTGCTGTACAGTCGACATTACTCGCGCATGCGCATTGAGCTCCATCTTTCAGCTGTTTGATATTTCTTTCGATTATTTAGAAAGAATGTTATGATTAGTTGATGATTATTGCGGTTGTTGAGGAGCTTGTAGATCTGCACAGCTGAACCGAATTAGCTTTGGGCTTTTTTCAGAGACCGTTGTTGCAAGTAAAGAGCTGCGAGAAGAAAGATCAGCTGTGGAGGTAAGCTCTAACCTGTGTTCATTTACGTGGACAAGAGAAAAATCAAGTGATGCGATGTGACATGCACTCGAGCTTCTTGCTAGGACCATGTCCAATGTCGCGTAGCAGGAGAATCCATGATAGTGAGCTTTAGGTTGTACGCTGGCCACAACAAACACTTATTGGGACTTAGCCTCATTAGCTGCGTAAGCCACCGCTAAGTACCATATCCCTGGCTCTGACTGTTGTCGGCTTTGAAAAGCGCTACGCAGTGCATTCATGTTCATGTGCTGTACGTGGCTTCAATAATGGTGTGCATCTTTCCACAGCTGTAGCAGACACAAATTGTATCGATGTATGCGCTACGATCTAGCTAGAAATGGTGAGCATGCAGTATATACAGCCTGCCACAGTATAGTGCAGCGGTCTGGATAAGAGGAAGCATGGGGCAGAGGTTAGCATACCTGGCAGGGCAGACCCACACACAGAAAACTGTGGGTGGGGCTTCAGTCCGCTGGCCTCACTTCCCATGGACACCGCACACTGTAATTGTCTGCACCTGTATGAGGTGGGAGGTCCGCCTTGTTTGGAAAGCCCTCTGCTGACTCAGATTCTGTGAGTAAGAAAGGTCTGGTGATCCTTCACCAGTCATATATTATGCTCCCAGCAGCCAAGTCCCTGTTTTCAGCTACTCCAGCTGTTAGCTCCATAAATCCCACCACCATATGATTACAATCCACTGAGAACCACATAACCTCCATGGAGAGAGGGACACTCGGAATTCAAAGACAGGAGAGAGGGGAATTTAAGTCATTCATTGATCATTGGCGAAGCTATGTATGCTATGAAGGGCCACCATAGCTTGGGTGAATAAACAGCTCCATTTCGCGAAGGGACCACATATTCCCAGACTAATTTCTCTAGCTGCTCTCTGTGTGTGCATGAGTAACTTCTTCTGAGTAAGCAGCAGATACAATTTTCAAGCTGAGCTGGTAGAATTTTATGTATGTGGATGATGTGCTAAAATTTCTGGGTACTACTAGGGGGTAGTGTAACAACGCACCTGAGTACAGTGTGTATATAGTAGTGAAACTGTTGATACTGGGAGATGTAGTGATGTAGTGATACATAGGTGGCTGGGGTGAAAAGGGGGTACACCTCTATAGAGGGTGTTTGTTGACAGTCTGCGGTGCCATTCCGCCACACACAGTTTGGGACTCTGAAGTATATACTCTGTCAGTACTGGAGCATGTTTTGATGTCAAACTGTACACTACCAGTTCACATGCCTATACAGTCTGTGGTGTAATGTTTCAATATGCATGCTGCTTGCTCATGTGTGAAGTGCTAATTTGCTATAATACATAAAGTGTGCATTCTTTATAATGGACAAGAATTTTCAAGTACACTAGTGACTGTGTGAGAGACTGGATGTCTCCACAGTCTCTCTGATTTCATGTTTGTGGGTTTTACATCATTTCCCTGTTTTGTAGCTATCACTCCTAGCTACCCTTCCTTCCTCTTTCTGGGTAAAGTGTAGTCTAGTCTGTCACTTCCCACATTCATCCTGTTATGTTTTTGCATAAAAGAGCTAGGCTGTAGCTAGGGATCATCGAATGACTGGTGTGTGAACTATGATGAGATCTTGAGAAAGCTGTCCATGTCGATTGTCGCAGCGATGCGCGCAAAACCCTCTCGCGATCCTTCACAGACTGGTTCAGCACAATTACTATGTGGCATGGTAATCAAGCAGGTGTTCTAATATATAGTTTCGTTATTAACAAGGGGCCCACCCACCCAGTGTGCTAGTAGTGAGTATGTGTGTGTGTGGGATTACAAATGCCATTTCCTTTCTGGAGGTTGCGGTATAGTACCAGTGAGAGTGAGCACATGTAGCGGAATGACCACTTTACTCTGTCCTGTTTACTACTCACTCTCCCAAACCACTTCAGATGTTTCAGTATGGAACTCCCCAGCTTCTTATTGACCAACCTTATTTTTAAAGCCACGGACCACGTCTGTGCCATCTTATGTATTTCTATCAGTTTACATTTACACCCTTTCACTAAGGACCGGTGGCATTCTTCTAACTTACAAACCTGTATGTGGCCACTCTATAGTGGGTCATAGGGATTGAGTTGTTGACCTCCTCTACACATGCATGCTCTATGGTTTCCCAGCCCTTGCCTCCCACACGACCCACAACACACTGATGCCTCAATCACAACATTCCTGCAGCCCTCCATTTTCTGTTCCGATTCCTACCTTAGCTGTGTAAGCGGCTGTGTTTGCGTTGAGAGATAAATACACATTATGGCCCTGGCTGCTAAACTATAGGGTTACACCGGTGTTTACTCTTTCTGCTGTCCAGAGAGAGAGAAATGGCTGAGCCTGACCAAGAACTGTATGAAGAGCTAGAGCTAGCAGATGATGCCGTGGAAGATATATACGAAGATCTCCCTGATTCTGCCTTCAACGATGCACCCATCTCACCTCCTCCCCTTCCCTCCACCCCCATCCCCTCGTTCCCAAGCCCCGCCCACAAGGCCCCGCCTCTACCGCCATCCAACGTTCCGCCCATCCCGACTCGCGCCATGGCAACATCTCTCACTAGAAACCAGCCCAGCAACAACCTCCAGAAACCGATAAAACAGACCAAAGCGACAACAATGAAACCCGGAAAGCCTGGAAAGCCGCCACCAGCTGTCAAAGCCAAAGCAGGAGGAGGCGGAGGAGGAATAGACATATCTGAGATTATGAAGAGGGCCAGACAGAGGACAGGGAGCACTTCGGCCATTATGGATTTGGAGACCAAGATTGGCGAGAAGAAAGACGACGATAACGCTCACGTGGCGCCGTGGGCTAACCAGCTCCGCAAGCCAAAAGTCCCACCGCCACCAAAGGAAGCAAGGAAGGAGGGTGGAGAGGGGAGCACGCCTCCCTGGGTCAAACGAAAGGTCGAGAACGAAGAACCCGCGACAGAGTCTCGAGCTCGAGCTCCACCGACCGCTCCGTCGAAGCCACCGGTGGCAAACGGATCCGGTCCAGACGGTCGTAGCTCGCCCACCGGTGACGACAACAAGCCTCCCTGGCTGAAGCAGAGGGAAAGACAGCAGCAACTGGCCAAGACTGCCCCGGGCAGCGGTATTGCAGAGAAACCTCACATCGTACCCAAACCAGCTGCTAAACCACCTCCAATGGCTCCGAAACCAGCCACAAAACCACCGCAATTAGCCCCTGGACCCAAACCCCCTTCTGATCAGCCGCCTCCCACTTCCCCAAGAAAAACTCGTCCCGTCCCCACACCAAAGACAAACGACTCCGCTGAGTCGGAGAAGCAGGCGAGTGGCGCGTCACCGCCCACCCAGAGCGCAGGCGTGCTCGCAAAGGCCAAGATGTTTGCAGAGGCAGGATCTAAACCAGCCATTGCTCCAAAGACTGGGACTAGGCCGCCTCCTGTGAAACCCCACGGAGTTGGCGCGGAAAACTCGCCCGTTGTGGCGCCACGAGTGGAGAAGAAATCGCCCACCCCTCCTCCGATACCCACCCGAGAGTCATCCATGTCACAGAGCACACAGCCACGCTCGCCTTCCCCCATCCCCGAGGACACGCCTCCCTTCTCTCGTCCACCTCCGTCGGTCCCCGAGACTAATGCTGCTCCCATCCCCGCATTTTGTCCCCCGCCCATCAGCACACGCCCACCTCCACCTCCCACCACCCCTCCTCCACCGTCCTCACAACCTCCCATAATTCCCCCTCCACCCCCTCTCTCCGAACCCCCAGGTCCCCCGTCGCTCCCCGACAGAAACCCCCCGAAAGCTCCGCCCCCTTTCCTCCCTTCGTCTCGGCCTCCGCCCTCTCTCCCTGCCACACGGGCCCAGCCTACACCCCCCACGGGGAGCGTCATGAAATTCCGCAGACGACCCCTCAAATCAGTGGACCGCTCAAAACCTCCACCCCTTCCTCCACCCAACTCCAAACCTGTTAAATTTCCCAGTAAGAGTATATATACACCTTGCCGTGGCATAATTATTATGTCTGGATGAGACTAGTAGTCATTCTTGTTTATTCAACTGCAGTGAAGCTTAATGCTTGTGTTAGCATGTTTCCAAAGCTTTTACCAATGACCCAAGGATGTCCATACTATATGGAGCATAAAGAATGTCTATGTATATATGTAACACATAGTGCAGTTTGATTGGGGTTACGCGACCTGCCAAAATAATTGCCACAATTTGTGTTATTTCAGTCCAACCTCCGTTGTCGTCTGTCCCACCACCAGCTCCAAGTGGGGGTGTGTCCGCTGGGAGTTGGGCTGAAACGTCTGGCGACGGAGATGAACCCGAGGACATCTACGAAGACACTGCCGCTGGTGCACCCGAGTGAGCCACCACTAGCCCTAATACCATCATACAAATTGAGACACTGACATTTTAAGAGCTTAAGTGGGCTAGTAGTCTAGCATGGAGTAGGAATGTAGGCGGGTACACTCCTATAGTGGTTTGTGTGTTTGTGCACATGTTGCATGCTGTCAGTGTTTCAGTTGTGTGTTTCAGTTTGTGTTTGAATAAACACTCAACAGCACACTCTTCATCCATTCTCTACAGAGAGGACGGGCCGGATGAACTGTACGATGATATCGGGAACATTCAGGCGTCCAAACCTCCGATGCCACCCCTGCCGTCATCGCCACCTCTCCTTCCCTCCGTCCCCCCACCCACCTTCCGTCCTCCTCCTCCCATGGTGGTCGAGACTCCCGAGATAAACTATGAGATGGACCCCAACCTGCAGCAGAATGGAGTGGTCCATGAAGAGTACGTCACTTTTGACACACATCTTTAGTACGCACATTTCTATTATGTATCATTGGGCAACTTTGAAAGATAAAGCTTATGCAAAGTCCAGCAAAAGTAAATTCTGATGGTCGGATTTCATTTGTTGTTGGAGCAAGTGATTTGTGAAGTTCTTTTAACCAAATCGAAAGTTTCTCAGAAACGTCTCTCTCTCTCTCTTCCTTCTCTCTCTCTCTCTCTCTCTCTCTCTTCCTTCTCTCTCTCTCTCTCTCTCTCTCTCTCTCTCTCTCTCTCTCTCTCTTCTCTCTCTCTCTCTCCTCTCTTCCTTCCTTCTCTCTCTCTTCCTCTCTCTCTTCCTTCTCTCCTCTCTCCTTCTCTCTCTCTCTCTCTCTCTCTCTCCTCTCTCTCTTCCTTCTCTCTCTCTCTCTCTCTCTCTTCCTTCTCTCTCTTCTCTCTCTCTCTCTTCCTTTCTCTTTCTCTGCATTTCAGTGTGACTCAGGAACTGTACGAAGACCTGAATCCCATCGACGGTCACCTCAACTCACCTGGTGCCCCGTCGGTCACCACTCTTCCCCTCCCTCTCTCATCCTCACAGAACTCACTCACCCCTAGCACTTCTCCCACCCTCGACCGCAAACAAAAGTGAGTATAAACACACCCACATGGCATGGTATGTAGACAATGTGTTTTCTGTTATATACAAGCGTTCGACAGTAGTTTAATTTCCAGGAGCAATTTATATTAGTGTGTGCACTCACATAGTTGTGTGTGTGTGTGTGTGTGTGTCAGGCTGTCCAGAGAGCAGAAGAAGCAGCAGAAAGAGGAGGAGAGGAAGAAGAAAGAGCTGAAGAAAAAAGAGGAGGCGAAAGCCAAAAACAGACTCAAGTCCCTCAAAACCTTCAAGGTTCTTGCGACGCTTAGTAGCACAATCCACTCTAATTAATCCCCCCCCTCTGACTCTCTATTTATCTGTTCTCAGGAGTTCAAACTTCCCAACGACGTCCAGTCTCTGTTTGCGGTTGAAGTACAGGAGGACCATCCAAAGACCAAGGATCACATGGCCGTCTCGAAGGGAGAACAGGTGTACGTGCTCCTCATCAGCCACCCAAAACTGCCCAACGACCGCTACTTCATAGAGAAAGATGATGGAACAAGTGAGCATGATTATAGTGCTTTGCCTAGCGCAGATACTTACGAACGAACTTTGTGTGTGTTAATGATTTATATGTTTATGTGAAGAAAAAATCATCTTTGAAAGAAATTATCGTAAACTCAGTCTATAGTTGTGTCAGCTAGAGTGTGGCCTCATTCTATTCCCCCTAACTTGCAGTGGGTTTTGTGATGAAGTCCATCTGCGTCAGGGTAAGTCCTACTGAATCACTTTACGATACACACATTGACTCTCTTTACTCTACCACATGTGGGTATCGATGACCACAAAAATGTGCAGATGGTCTACCTGGCTCAGCAGAGGTAATACATACCGCAGTTTATACACATGAATGACTAGTGTATCTCCTTTCCTCTCCCCTTTCACCTTCCCTCCCTCCACTCCATTCCTCTTCCACCCTTCTTCTTCTACACGGTAGTGAGCCTCCACCAGTTCCTGATGTGGACGAGTACCTAGACCAAGATATCTACGAGGAGCTGCCGGCAGATGACGACGACAGTCTCAATGGAATTGCTCCGCCTGCCCTCCCCCCTCCCAACCCCAACTTCCTTCCGACTCGCTTCCCAGCTCCCTCACAGGCCGCACCTCCTCCGCCTCCTGGTCAGTAACAGCACATTTAATTTGTCTCTCTCCATAATCTCCCCCGCCCCCTCTGTCTCCCTCCACAGATGAACCGCAGGACAACTATGAATACTTGCCTGAACAAGAGGGTTCTTATTAGTGCCCACTATTATAAGTATGGGACACTCTATTTTTTTATCAAGGCCGTTGAGTCAGACGTTTTCTGCATAATTATTAGATTTGCTATTGACAGTGCAATATAAAGCGCTTATCTCGTGAGCGCGCTTAGCTTAGAACAACGTACGCATGCGCAAATTAAAACTCCGCCCTCTAACCGCGTGCTGACACGTAAAGTTCGACCGGCGTGTGATATAATGGCGGCTCACAAGACCTTCAAAATCAAGCGAGTCCTGGCCAAGAAGCAGCGACAGAACCGCTCCATCCCACAGTGGATACGAATGAAAACCGGCAACACCATCCGCTACAACTCCAAGAGGAGAATGTGGCGAAGAACAAAGCTCGGTCTTTGAGACTGTCTCTCACACGCTTGGTACCCCGCCGCCTCATGGATGTAATAACTGTACTCTTATACTCTACCACTGACTCTTACAACCATTAAATTATGAGACCAGACTTTTAGCTTTCTATAATAGTATGACACGTCTGTGCAGTGTGTACGTAAAATGCCAGAAATCTGAGAGCTATATTATAATAGTTGATGTTTTGTCAGAACGCTGGAGCAAAGTTGTAGTTCAAGTTGACGTGGCAAAATTGATAATCTACGCACAAATACATCTTGCCACGGCTGACAAATTGAGTATAAATAGAGCAATTATACAGGAGAGTATTAAAAAATACTTGCATGTTGATGAATTCTGAACATGCAAACACTGCACGCCTGCTGAAACACTGTACAATTTGTATGTTGTGTTGTGTGAGAGAGAGAGAGAGAGAAAAGAGGACAAGAGTGGTGAAGAGGTTGGAAGAGGAGATCTCAGAAGTCTGCGTTGAGTGTGAAGACGTGCTCTGATTTGTCGGACATGACTCCCGTCTTCTGGTACTCTCCGACCCTCTTCTCAAAGAAGTTGGTCTTTCCCTCCAGTGATATGTTCTCCATAAAGTCAAATGGATTCTCAACCTTGTACATCTGTAGCAGGAGAGAGAGAAACCTTAGGACATCATAGTATGTAGCAGTAAAGTAGGTTTCAAAATGGGAAAGTAATTCGGCAAGGAACAAATATGCTCCAGGAAAAAAAGGGAATTTGACAAGAAAGTTTTCTAATGTCTCGTACACATGTCAACACTAAAGTGCAGGGCTACTCCGTACCTTCTCTTGTTGTAGTGCCAACATCAGTCTGTCGGCACAAAGGCAATGTACTGTTTCATCAGGTCACAGTTCATCCCTATTAGGTTGACTGGCAGTGCCTTCGTCAGGAACTGTAGTGCACAAAAAACAACTTTAGAGTGGCAAATACGTTGAAAGTCGTGCGTCAACCTCTTGTTCAATGGTGACGGCGTCAGTGATGATGTCCCTGATCCTCTGTGGTGAAGGCTTGTGGACCAGCTTGGTGAACAGGAGACAGGCAAAGTCACAGTGTAGACCCTCGTCTCTGCTGATCAGCTCGTTGGAGAAGGTCAACCCTGGCATTAGACCCCTGAGAATGTGCAAAGGAGTTATATTCTACATGCATACTACTGCTATAAATGGCGTGAATATAACTGTGTGTTGTGTGGGCATCAGAGTTCAGTACATTCATCACAGAGTTGATCTCTGCTGTCCCTATACTTACATCATCACCTGCCACACACACCCTCCTCTAGCTATAAACATGCTACACACTCCACGTCACTCACCTCTTCTTGAGCCAGAAGATGGCGGCAAACGAACCAGAGAAGAAGATTCCCTCAACCGCTGCAAATGCAATGATGCGCTCTCCGAAACTGGCCGTCTTTGAGTTGATCCACTTTAGCGCCCAGTCTGCCTTTCTCTTGACACACGGCACTATCAGAGCGGACAATATATCAATTATGCTCTCAATGATTGGAGGGTTTCACTCACTAGTTTCAACGGCATTGAAGAGGTACTCTTTCTCAGCCTTGTCCTTGATGTACGTGTCTATGAGTAGACTGTACATCTCAGAGTGGATGTTCTCTATGGCTATCTGGAACCCATAGAAACACCTTGCCTCTGTCACCTGCACTTCTGAACTGAACCGCTCCACCTGGCAGCAGTAACAATGTAATATTGTAAGGGGCACCTCCTATTTACACATGTCCGACATCATAATAATTATTGATGTGGTTCAGACAACCAACCACACAACAAGATGTGTATGTACACCTAAACAAAAACCACAACATTTTGTAGGACATAAGAGTTCGTTCTCTCCAGTTCTTACGTACCAAGTTCTCGTTCACAATGCCGTCGCTGGCGGCGAAGAAGGCGAGGACGTGTTTGATGAAGTGCTGCTCCTGAGGCTTGAGTCGCTCCCAGTCGACATGTCCTTCGACAGGTCCACCTCCTCCGTCGTCCAGAACGACGCTGTAGCGACACACACGAGGAGACGTATACATAGGTATCCCGCAGGGTAAATTATTCATACGGACTTTTGGCGCGAATTTGGCGCCAACTAGACCCTACGCCTTCTTTCTCTGAAGTTTTGTTGGAAGAAACTTACCGACTGCCTTCTTGTAGAACTCCCAGATGTCCGAGTACTGGATGGGGAACATGACGAAGCGGCGCGGGTTCTCTTGAAGAAGCGGCTCGTCCTTCTCCAGCTCTCTCATTAGCCTCGCCGCCTCTTCTTCCCTCGGTGACCCGACCTCCATCTTGTAAACAGAAGGAGAGAGAATGGAAAGAAAGAAGAGAGGGTGTAGTGAGGGAAAAACAGAAGTAAAGGGAGAAAGGGAAGCGAAGATTTGGTCTAGTGCACGAACGAGGGTCTTTCTCGGGCGCGGCTCACCTGCTCGGCAAGCAGGTTGGTCGTCTCTTTTTCCTCCTGGGAGTTAGTGTGACGGACAGGTTGGTGGAGAGCCGGTGGCTCTTCCACTCGCGGCTTCTTGGCCGCCCTCGGGCTTCCCGCGCAGTTCTCCTGGTTGGAAATGTCTCCGAAAGGTGCTCGGCGGACGGTTGTGGTGGCCATTACTTTCACTGGAGGTTAACAGAGGTAAACAGAGGTTGGCTGAGAGGCAAGAAGGACTGCTGGCCGCTGGAAGAGACGTGAGAGAGTGTGGTTTTGATGGTCGGACTCTTGCCTTTTGAACTACTCGTTTGTTACCCGCGCCCTGGTTTACCGCTCGCGGGTAAAATTCGTATTCCACCAATCAGATTCGGGCAACGCCCAACTTAATCAGCTGTCGAGTGTCGACAGCCGCATGAATTCTGATTGGTGCCATAATTTCCCGCGCTTCGATGGAGCTCGTGAACTGACCAATCAGATCATGGAAACGAAAACCCCCGCGCCCGTCTTACATTTGGACGCACGCGCGAGTTTAGTAGGCGTGGTCCTGGGGAATGGCAGAAGATCTACAGCGTTACTTGAAGACTCTGGTCCAGTCAGAGGAAGGACTGGAGGCTGTTATCGTATCAGATAGAGACGGAGTTCAATTGGTGGAAGCTAAGAACGAGGGCGTGTCGGTTGGCGTCCTAAAACCTCCGTTTCTCGGGACGTTTTCCATAGCTAGCGAGCAGGCTAGCAAACTTGGACTAGGCAAAAACAGAGCCATCATATCGTACTACACGGCACACCAGGTGGTCCAGTTTCTGCCACTTTCCTCTGGTGGTGACCTTTATAGCCAGGAGCAATGCCAACACTGGGATGATCTACTTGGTCGAGGAAGGCCTTCGTGATGCAATCAGTGACCTCAAAGCAGCCGTAACTGTACCCTAGAATCTCTGTTGGTGGCTGTTTTAAACGAGCTTTTAACAATTTGTGTGTGTTTCATCATCAAAATGTCAACCACCTCTCAGAAATCAGCCATTTTGTGTAAGAACGCGCTTGCGCAAAACACACGCTCCAATTATAAGGAAAGTGGGTGGGGCTGGTCGCGTCGGAAATATTGAAGTGGCAAAGATGATGCCCATCAAAGGTCTCTCGGCTGAAGAAACGCACTTTCACCGGCGGCCGCTGGTGGGCAGGGGCGGGAATTACCTCTCGTCCGCTCTTCTCTGCATGTGGGACAATATCCACGGACCCAAGATACTCAGCATATGGAGCAGAGACGAAAAATCACCCTCACCCCTAGGTACCTGCAGCAGAACTGACACACATTGAACAATAATGTTTTTGTCTGGTTTCATAGTGGCGGGGAAGCACACGGGGGCGCCGTCTCCTCTCCCCAAACCGCCGACCCTTCTCGGCGTGGCCATCCACTCTCTCAACAACGAGCCTGGACGAACGGAGCGAATCCTCGGAATCGAGTCCAAGTTCTTTGTGATGGAGAAAAACAGCATAATTGCAGGGGCATTCATATTCACGGTGGAGATCAACCAGGGCCGGCCGGAGGTGTTCTCCTTCATTCTGGTCCTCCCTCACTCGGAAATGCAAGAGTATCTCACCAGATTCTCTTTCTACGAGGCAAAAGTTCATCAGCTGTTGCGCAAGTCTCTAATTGAGCCTCTGTGCAAGGTCTACCCATACTTAGAGTCACTCACACTTCTTCTTAACCTCCTTCTCCCCCTCAATGACTTTCTATCTTACGTTTCTTGTCTTTGACTTTCCTACATTACTTGTCGTCCTTTTTCTCCTTATGAATTTCTATATTTCGTAAAAAAATACTTGTCTTTTTCTCCTTGTTGTCATGTGTTTTCTCTTTTATCTTCTTTTCCTCCTCCTCCTCCTCCTCTCCTCCCTCTCTCCCACCTCTAGCTACCACCGACGGGAATGCACTACAAGTCTCAGGCCAGGCTGAAGGAGCACGTCATGAAGGAAGTGGCCAACGTGGACCAGCCCATCCAGAACCTGGCACAGCTCATGCACAGTCTTCGCTACCACTGCATCCCTCCAAAATACACCGTAAATATGTAGCATTTACATAGACACTCTAAATGGTTTGTTAGTTCACATGTGTAATCGTCTAAACTGCTAAACCACCAGATGATGATTCCCCTGTCCAGGTTCATCAGACATATCTGGGGAATGATTTAGAGGCAATGAGAAAATTTCTCGAGCAGTGAGTTCCTCTGTCCCCCAGCCACCATGTGTCTCTAATGACTGCTTCCTCTCTATTGCAGCTCCATAACTTGTCTCTTGCAGTGCTCCGGGCATGCCATAGTGGTAGGGGAAGACCGACAGAGTGTCAACACCGTAAGATAGTGTAACTGAATTGTAAAACTTGTGATTACATCTACACAAGAACCATTGGCAAAGCGAAACTTGAGGGTACTATGGTGCTGATCATGGTGCATATATACAGTGACCTCCAATCATTTTTACGGTACTGTAGCATTGACTGTACATGGTGGTTCTTCTATCTCTCTCTCTCTCTTTCTCTCTGTAAGATGCTGAGGACACTGGGTCTGTTCCTGTCAGATCAGGAGAAGAAGCTCTCTCGACTTGCCTGTCCCCCTCCCTCCTCCATGGACGGAGATGACAACATGGACTTCTTCAACTACGAACCAAACCTCTTCCTCCAGGGGTTTGTAGTGGTGAGGTGGGGCAGAGAGGAGGAGGGGGAGGAGGGAGGAGGGAGCGTGGGAACCCAAACTGAAGGAGTGAAAGCTATGAAACCACACACAGCTTTCAATGTATTCATTCATACTCAGTCTAAAATTCATTTAGAATTCTCATGTGGTGAGATCAGAGTATTGTGTGTCGTTCACAGAGTGGCGAGTCGTCGTATCTGCCTTTCTCAATGGCCAACATTCGAGAGAGCTACCTCCCTCCCTGCATCATCCACATCAGCACCAACTTCAAGGAGGTCAGTGGATGAGTAGAAGTTGTATAATGGAACCTTAGTTAGAGCGAAATGCCTGCTTATTATGAACGGCTTTGTTAATCGTCCCGGGAGTTGAAAAATGAGAGGTCACTTAAAGTAATGTTTATGTGCGCTGTTGTCTGTAGGTCAGGTGGGTGGAAATGAACATTCCTTTCTTCATTCGCGTCAAAGACGACAATAACGAGAAGAAGCACAGGAAATGGTGCGAACTCCTCCTTAGCCCAGTATACATACACTACAGCTATATATAGTACCCACTGTAGAGTGAGTGTTACACTATGTTTCTTCCCGTAACAGTCTCGACTTCAGAGATCTTCATCAGTTCAAGGACTTCAAGGAGTGCTCTTCACGAATGATGACCGACTTTATTGAGAGAGTATGTTTACCCACA
>CASHTH010004301.1:0-37288 GCA_030341885.1 Geodia barretti
GCACAGAACCTTGTGGTGAGTTATTCTGCTCTTTTCTAAGAACTGAGTTAAGAAACTCTGCAGCGGTTTCAGTAGATCTGTGTCTTGATATACTGCGTTTCAAGTTACAGCCCTGACGTGTCTTGTCAGCAGGGCCTGCTGAGTGCATGGGATTTTTGTACCCCTCCCTGAGAAGCTGGAAAGCTGTTAGTAGTATAAATACATGTACTGCTCTGTGATCCCGGTTGCCCACAGGGTTTTGCGTGTTGTATTTGGACTTGAGTGTTGACCACACCCTGTGAAAAAGGCTAAGGTTATTACATAGAGGCTGGTTTATGATCTGTCTAAGGTATCAGCAGTGTTAGAGTTCGATAGTGGGGCACCTTCACACATTGTCCTCAACAGTGGAGTCAGAACCACCACCGTCTTCGTTACTCATTCTTGTTTCGGCATTTTCCCCACACAGTGAGTCGTCATGCAACAGTTCCTTCTCCTCTAAGGTTTTTTGCTGTGTACCTGCAGCACTGGAGGTATTAACACAGTTCTTACACCTACAACATGACCACGCTTGTTGCCCCAAGATGTACCATTCAAGGTACTATGCAAAGGAAAAACGTTTTCGTTAATGCCTCATAAACATACATCAGTTCTGTTCCAAAACGTTTCCAACTTCAGCGTAATAATTTGCATTAAATAGTCGTGCACGTATGCTCATTGCATACGCAATTTGCATTATGCGCACATTCTACGGTGTCAGCTAGACGGATTGTAAACCGCTGCAGACATCTGACGGTAGTACATTTTGTTAGGGACAGCCATAAATGTCTCTAGTTGCGAGCGATAGAACTTTTTTCGATATTACGCCCACAGATTACTACACTCTTGAAGAAGTCGCTGGCAGTTTTAGAGACTGTAGCTCCCTTCCTTTACCTAGGTAGGTCGCTGTATAACACTTTTCCCGCGCGAACAGAGAAGCGCGAGTGCTACTGACTGTTAGCATGGAAAAGTACACAGACAGGATATAGACTTACGTACACGCTATGGAAAACAGCTTTGATGTGTCATTTCAAGTTGCCTTAAGCGTAATAATTACGTAATCGTAAACGGACTGCGTATACTGAAAATATCACAGCACACGTTCTTGAAATATTGACTTACTGTGTGTCTGGAAACGAGCAAGCACAGCACCTTGATGCTTTGCCACATACCAAAACGGCCTGATCAAAACGAAGCCAAAAGAGATCTTCTAGAAACCATGAATACAGGACAGTGTAAGCCCTGAACAGGAACACAAAAGCTTTAAGGTACCTCCTTCACACAACCGAACAGTCATGCAGTAAGACTTGAACACGAGCAACTTTGAAAAAGTGGGCCTTGTTCTCTCTCTGCCTCAACTGTGTCCCAATCATACACTTGTTTCCCATTGAATGGGTGATGTCTAGCAATCTCATGTGATTTCTGGCAGTCTTGTTCTACATGTCTGAGGTTTGCTGCTGGTTGTGCACAGGGCATCAAATGAGGGGGACCACTCATCCTCAACCCCTGTCCCACTCCACACACTCTCTTTAATAGCTTAATTATAGCTTTTGTGTTCCTGTTCAGGGCTTACACGTCCTGTGAGAGTGTACAGTTTACAAGGTTTTTAAAAAGTGCACTTTGCCAATGACCCTAACAAAGAAGAGGAATCTCTCTTTCATGTGATTATGACGATTGTGAGCTAGTGTTCCAGGTGTATCCTGGAAAACAGTGATGAACCTTGCATTCTGAAATAAATCATTACGGTAGCCTACAAAAAATGAAACGTAATCACATCCACTTCATATAAACACTGTCTGTAGTACTTGAGGGCAAGTGGCATGGGGACAAGGGACACATCAAAGTCATCTCTAAAACGGTTCAGGAGCTTGTTAAAGGTGAAATAACCTCATCTCCATGGATAAAAATTTTACCTCTTAGAAAGGGGTCTATGAGATGTAGCCCGATGTTGTGCACATCACTGGGAGAATACGGAAGCTTCTTGTGGCCACTGCTGCACAATACACATGTAGCCACACACTTGTGATCTCAAACCCCTCTTCATCATATGCTAGTGAAGGACATTCCCCAACACCTTAGGCAGAACTGCTCATGGCTAAATTACCACCATCATAACGGCCTGCAATCTCAACTCTTGATTCCAATGAAGTGCAGGTGGAACCACATGAATGAATGATTGACCCAGATAGAAACAAAACGACCTGTTGCTTTATAGTGAAGATACTCACACCACTTTTGAGTAATGTCATCGCAAGCAATGTGTTCATGATTGGACTGTACTGAACTAAACGTATGGCTACATCCCTGTTCAAAAGTCTTGACATAGCTATATCATGTGTGATATTAAGTCCCTTCACTCCCTTGGGACAATAAACCAAAAAAAACATGTATATATTCCATCATAGTGGCATGAATAACCAGTGGAGCTACGTATATTGATGAGGAACGTAGGGACCCAAAAAGGAGAGAACTTACTTGCCGATGCCACCATGTCATTTGTCAAAACACTTAGTCGTGTAACTTTTCTGGCCTTTATTTAGTTCCCAAGACAGAGTGCAGAGACCACGTGGCATTTCAAGGTAGTGTTGACCCTGAACTGGACACCGTGTCTCACCACTCCATGCCAGCTTCTTCCGCATACATATACTGATGCCTTTCTGCTCACGCTCTTCCTTGGCCGGTTGCCGTTTCAGACCACTAAATTGTAGGAAATGCCGCTTTCATTGAGGTATGTACCATAGGGTCACGAAGAACGTGGTTTTTACGTACACCTCAAAATACGGAAAACAAATCTCTCAGAACTGGACACAAGTGGAAAATGTTGGGCACGCCCAAGAAAGGATTGTAACAAATGTCCAGTAGTGCCTTTACTAACTAAAAGTGGGGCCGGGAGTCCTTTTACTAAGAATATGGGGAACGAACAATCTCTGGATTAGAAGGTGTTCCATTCACGGCTATCAAACGACGACGACACAAGATATTCTGTGAACTGCACCCCACTTGACAGTCACAGCGCTCACAGCTAAATATGGCTACTTTCGATAGCAGGAACAGTGTACATCTGAAGAAGATGTTCGTGCACATTACGTGTGCGTACTATTAATAGTAGTGGCAGGTTATTCCGCCCGTTCCCAAAAGGTGTGAAGTTAATGTACACTCTTCTTCCTCCGATTTTATCATGCACTCTTTTACTTCACATAAAGTTGTGTGTATTGTCAATAATACTAAGTTTCTCTTGAACACGTGGGAGAAAAAGTTGCTCCTTCGGCTGCTTTCAAACCTTAGAACTAACAGGGTAGTAGTACTGAGGTACTCTTTTGTGGGCGTAACAACATAGGTCTTGATATCCTTGTGCACAAACATCTCATGGGCGTCGTCAAGGGTAACTGCGCACATTGTTTGTACCGCTGATGTTACCCACTAACCCTCCCTTTGCAAAACACTCTCACTAATTCCAGAGGGGGTTTGTCAAGGTCACATGATCCATTGTGTAATTCCATCTTTCCGTGCCATTCTTTTTCAATGCCGAAAACTTTATACTTCGAGGCGATATTTTTGTCGGGCAGCCTGAAGGGATATGCTGAAACTATGAGAACTTGTTTGTCTGTGTCGAAGGAGATATCCCGCCCCCAAAGCTCCCTTTCCCCGGGTGTGCTGACAACCAGTAAACAAGAATATAGTGTGATGGTAGATGTGCATGCAGCTGTCTTTAGCCGTTGATGATGGTTTCTTACTGGAGATGAACCTGTGACAGTGTCTATGCACCAATACAAAAAAGAGCTGGAGCAAACTTATAAAAAATAGTTGCCTCTGTACGCAGGTAAGCAGAGAAAGCACACACTTGTCTTTCTACCTGTTGTTACAAAGCTTTATATCCGGAAAAATCTCCATTCTGACACAGAAAAAGCAGCACACTGGGGGTAAACACACCTAAGTGCATTCCATGCTGCATTATTTGACTGCTAAAATTGCACCGTGTCCAGCCTCCTCGACACTATTTCCGTTTTCCCGTGGCAATTGCCCCGGCAATATCTGGGCCAAAAAATCCGGGCCATTTGCCGCGGCAAGTATAACTAGCTGGGCCATGTTCAATTGTGTCAGTATTCTTGCCGTTGCCGGGCCTTTTGCCGCGGCAATCTTACTTGCCGCGGCACAATATTTGGCGCGGCAGCAGCGAGCGGAGCACACTATAATGTATAATGATGACGACTGGCACCCGCGGGGGGCCGGGGGGCGGTGGTCACAGCTAGAGATTCGGCCAGGGAGAGCCGGCGCTGGCCCGAGGCTGGAGAGAGAACTAGGTTTCTGCCTTCATGGATACGCTGGTATGGACGATTTAGACCGCGCTGTTCAAGTTAGTGGTGACATCTCGGGTTATGTCATTCGCGTGGAGGGAGCAATAAGTAATCTGGCAAGACTGAATTATCTAAATCTTTCGGATGTGCTACGGGCGATGCAAGAGATACTGCAAGCGATACAAGAACGTATTAACAGCCATCAATACCAAATTGGCTTCCCTTCCCGGATCTATAGAGGTGCGTAGGTATTGCTGTAATCTAGTGTGTCTCAATCATAATTATGTTCAGGTCAGCGTGGTCAACCTGCATTTCAAATCTCCAACGAGGAACTACAGTTTCTTCTTAGGCTTCGCTTCACGGTTCCTCAAGTTGCCAGGCTACTGGGTGTATCCACCAGTACTATTAGAAGGCGGATGTCTAGGACTGGAGTGCATATTAGACAATTTTACACACGGATATCTGACCCAGCACTTGATCGGTTGGTTAGAGCAAGGGTTAGACAGCATCCAAATGCTGGGTACAGATTAATGCATGCATACCTCTGTACCCAAGGTGTCAGGGTACAGGAGTCTCGTGTTAGGGCATCATTGGGGAGGGTGGATCCTGCAAGGGTTATGAGGCGATGGTCCCCCCATCGTTGCATACATTGTCGTCAGTATTCAGTTCCTCACCCAAATGCAGTGTGGCATATAGACGGAAATAATATGGCATTGATCAGATGGGGACTAACAGTCCATGCCGGGATCGATGGTTATAGCCGTCTGATCACTTACATACAGTGCTCAATAAACAAACGTTCATCTACTGTTCTTCGGAATTTCTCGCAGCCTGTGGCTGTTTGTGGTTGTCCGTCAAGGGTTAGGTCTGGCCATGGTGGTGAGACATTGCTCGTTTAATGCTTGCTCTCCGTGGTCTCCAACGTGGTAGTCACATCACTGGCCCATCAACTCGAAACCAGAGAATCGAGAGACTTTGGAGGGACGTGTTTGAGAATTGCCTTCATGTGTACTACAGTTTGTTTTACATTCTAGAAGATAATGGTGTTTTGGATGTCAACAATGAGATCCACTTGCATACGTTACATTACATATATGTTCCAAGAATCAACCGCAGTCTATCTTCATTTAGAGAAGCTTGGAATAATCACGGCCTCAGTTCTGAAAGACACCTTACCCCTCTTCAAATGTGGAGTGGTGGAATGCTGCTGAATCAACAGTACACTGCTGTTCAAGAAGTCTTTACCACCCCTGACTCTAACTCTACAGCATCATCATCATCGGATACAGAGCTTGACTCTACAAACACTCCTAGAGCACTAACCACAATAAACCCATTGGCCAATAGCGCTGTGATGGGTGTTGATTTGTATGCAGATGCACTACAATTACAACTACTTTCTCAGCAGTAACATGTGTATACTGCTCGTAGCCACAAATGCGCATGCTCAAATGGTGGGTTGCGGTACGTACTGCCCGGCCCCTTGCCTGGGCAATTCAATTGCCGCGGCAAATGGCAATTTGCCGAGGTCAAGAGCACTTTTGCCGCGGCAAAAGGCCCGGCAACGACAAGAATACTGACACGATTGAACATGGCCCAGCTAGTTATTCTTGCCGCGGCAAATGTCCCGGATTTTTCGGCCCAGGTTTTGCCGGGGCAATTGCCGCGGCAGTTTAATTTTGCCGCGGCAAAACGGAAATGGCTCGGCAAAATCGACGTTTGAATACTGACACGAATACCACCCCATAAATACCACCCCATATACTGAGTGCGTGTGCTCTCGCTCTTTTCTGCCAGTGTATGACTGAAGGAGACGGTATGCGAATTTTAGCCGTAGCTAGCAAGCTCTCGATTGGAATATCTTTCCCCAGGTGATGGTTGCACTCGCGGGTTTATGAGTCTTGACAGAATGGATAGATTACTGGGCAATATTGGGACCCAAAGAGTTTTTAGTAACAACTTTCAAGTAGTATATCCTGAAGTTGGCTTCACATGCAGTGGCAGTATTCGCAGCTGGGTGTTTGGAGCCCAGTGGGAAGGAGGAGAGAGCTTCTTCACAGAGCTACAGATATGGAGACCTACGGGAAATGGAGTCTACACTAAAGTTGGATACACTACAATCATTGTAAATGAGCCAGCAGCACTCTATGAGTATCCCCTCTCCCTTCCCCTGGCCTTCCAAGCTGGGGATGTTCTGGGATACTACCAGCCTGAGCCTTCTCTGAGTCAATTGAATCTGCTGTTTATAGAAGATGGAAGAGAGAATCAACTTGGATACGTGTATTTCACAACTGGTCCAGCCAATTCGCTGAATATCAGTTCAGGATTTAGGTCTATTGCGTTTCAGTTGTTTGTCAACGTAGTCACAGGTAAGTATTGTATTTTCCTTGCTCAGTGGGGTAAACCTAATCTGCATCAGATCCTCCAGGTTGTGGGCGTGGCTTCATGAGTGTTGAAAGAATGAGACTTTCCCTAAACCTGGGGTTTCACTGCCCACTATTTCCCCCAATCGACGACAGCAGAGGTTCACATGTGATGGGAACATTACCAAATGGATCATTGGAGCTGACTACGGAGGGAATGACGACTTTTATCCTGAACTTCAAATATGGAGAAAAGATGGAAATGAAACCTATGAAAAGATTAGTGGAACATTTATTGAGGCTCCAACATTAGTTAGTAGCTACTAGGATTTATGAATATGATAACTTCTCCCCGATCCCAGTAAAGTCTGGAGACATTCTTGGAATATTCTTACCTCGACATGTCTCCTCCAGACTTCGTCTCTTGTCTGAGAATACTAACAGTCCCACTCAGTATTATCAGTTCACTGATGACTTTGCCACAGTATCACCTCACAATATGTTTGACATAGGAAACCAGTTTGTGATAACATCATCCTACCATCCATTGGTGTCTGTGGAGTTTGGTAAGCATCTTGACGTTAAATATTTATCGAAATAGCTTTCACTTTTCCCCAGTGAGAAATCCTACCTCATCAGTCATGGTATGTTTGTTGAGGGTGTCCATGTATATTTATGCCCAACCCAGGTTAAAATTTGTATGGTGTCTGAGTGGTAAGGCAGGCACTGCCGATAGTTCCCTTAGGTCTTGTTCTCCGCCCTAGTGCATGGTTAGTAGCTGTAGCTAGTGCTATTCATTATTGCAGATTCTACCATCACCTATTATTATAGGCCAAAGCACTGTTGAGTCAGGTGTGTTACATATTTTCCTGCTGAAACTAAAACTAACACTCACAAAACCCACAGCACCCACACAGACAGGTACAACAGGAAGCGGTGGTGCTCCTTCTTCAATCTCAAGTCTTACACCCACGGCACCCACAGTGGCAAGTACAACAGGAAGTGGTGTTCCTTCTTCAGCCCTGACCATTGCTACACCCACAAAATCCACTGCTGCCACAGAGTCTGGTACAACAGGAAGTGAAGTGTATATTTTTGTAGGAGTGAGTGGTTTGGTTGTGGTGCTGATAGCTGCAAGTCTCATCATCATCTCTGTGACTGTGTGTCTCAGACAAAGGTCAAAGAAGAAGCTACTAATCAATACTGAAAATGTTGCCTATGGTATGGGTCTGGAATTGAAAGACAACGTTGCCTACACCTCCACAGCCACTGGGGGTGGGACTAAGGATGATGAGGGAAACTATGACTATGTCTCAAGGGATGAAGTAACTGCTACCTCCAGCGATCTCTCTATGTCAGCCAACCAGGCATATGGACTGGTGCAGAGCTAGGAATATATAGTTTTGTCCACGTTCCCGGAGAGTCAGCGCGCGCATGCGCAACCGAAAAAGTTTCGCGGACGGTACGTCATAAAACAGGCCACAGTGCAGTGCTAGTGCATTGTGTGTGCGTCGGCATGGACCAATTGTTAACCCGTGTGTTACTGTGTGCGTGTGCTTTCGCTCTTTTCTGCCAGTGTATGACTGAAGGAGACGGTATGCGATTTTTAGCCGTAGCTAGCCAGCTCTCGATTAGAATATCTTTCCCCAGGTGATGGTTGCACTCGTGGGTTTATGAGTCTTGACAGAATGGATAGATTACTGGGCAATATTGGGACCCGAAGAGTTGCTGACAACTTTCAAGTAATATTTCCTGAAGTTGGCTTCACATGCAATGGCAGTATTCAGAGCTGGGTGTTTGGAGCCGAGTGGGTAGGACAGAACAGCTTTTTCACTGAGCTACAGATATGGAGACCTACTGGGGATGGGGCCTACACTAAAGTTGGATATACTACAATCAATACTGCCAGGAGTAATTCAGAACTCTATGAGTATCCCCTCTCCCCTCCCCTGGCCTTCCAAACTGGTGATGTTCTGGGATACTACCAGCCCCAGCCTTCTCTGAGTCAATTGAGTCTGCTGCTTGCACGAGATGGAAGAGAGAGTCAAGTTGGATACGTGTATTCCACCAGTTCGCTGAATATCAATTCAGGATTTAGGTCTAGTAGATATCAGTTGTTTGTCAACGTAGTCACAGGTAAGTATTGTATTTTACTTGCTCAGTGGAGTAAACCTAATCTATTCCTTGCATCAGATCCTCCAGGTTGTGGGCGTGGCTTCATGAGTGTGGAAAGAATGAGACTTTTCCTAAACCTGACCTCTGTTTCACTGCCCACTATTTCCCCCAGTCAACGTCAGCAGATCTCACCAGAAATGAGGTTCACATGTGATGGGAACATTACCAAATGGATCATTGGAGCTGACCATGGAGGGAATGACAACTTGTATCCTGAGCTACAAATATGGAGAAAAGCTGGAGATGAAACCTATGATAAGATTAGTGGAACATTTATTGAGACTGCAACATCAGTGAACACTAGGATTTATGAATATGATAACTTCTCCCCGATCCCAGTAAAGTCTGGAGACATTCTTGGAATATTTATACCTCGACATGCCTCCTCCAGACTTCGTCTCTTGTCTGAAAATACTACCAGTCCCACTCAGTATTTTATGACCACTGATGAGTCTGCCGCAGTATCACCTTACAATGTGTTTGAAATAGGAAACCAGTTTGTGGGAACATCATCATCCTATCATCCATTGGTGTCTGTGGAGTTTGGTAAGCATGTTGACGTTGAATATTAATTTTATCGAAATAACTTTCACTTTTCCCCAGTGAGAAGTCCTACCTCATCAGTCATGGTAAGTTGATATTACAGAGAAGACATAAAGTTAGTGTATAGGGAGAGACCTTCATGGTAGGCAATCCTTACCTTATGTTACCGCCCACTCAAATGTAGGCAGATACTAGTGACTTCATTTCCTTTGCCCATTTACAAACAGTCTCCTTCCTCTCCAGATTATATCCAGCTCCTCAATGGCTTCCACGGCTGCCCTTCACCCCAGCTCTTCACTGGCCTCTATGACCTCACAGGGCCCCTTACTAGTCCCTGAACCTACCGCCGAGGCTCTTCCCATCTCTCTGCTGGCTTCTAGAACATTCCAGACACTAGCCCTTACAGCTGAGACAGTTCCCAGTTCCTCGCTGATCTCCACAGCTACCAGCCCTCTCCCCACCTCCGGAGCTCATGTACCTTCCACCGAGCAGCCCTCCTCCTCCTCGGGCCAGTCTTCAGCTGCCATTGCTGCTGGTGTGGGTGGTGGAGTAGCTGTGGCTCTAGTTCTACTGATATTGGTCCTTGTCCTTGTCATTCTGGTGGTGTTTGTCAAAAAAAGAAAGCAGAAAGGAAAGCCCCAGGCAGTGGAGCAGGGGAAGGATAGAAACAGTGGCAGTGCTATGGACAACCCAGTTTACACAGGCAAGTCAGAGTGTAGTGCACCATAGATACTATGTACCTCATTAGATGTTGGGGGGCTTTAGTCCTGAAGCTTTATGGTTCTGCTACATACCATGTGCCGTATATACTTAGGAATGAGCAACTTGATATGCATCCTAATATGGGCTGCGCATGTGTACACTACTCAACTGCAACTTTCAGTTTGTTAATCTCTAATGCATTATTATATCACATGGATACATATTATTATGCACACAGGTGTGGCTTCAGGTGCAGACCCTACTGCAGCCACTATATCACTGGAAGAACTCTATGACCTCCCTGGACGGGATGAGGGAAGAGGAGACGGTGTGTATGATGTACCTTCTGAAAGTGGCGGAGTCTATAGTAAAGTCACTAAGACTGAAGAGCCCCTCCTTCACCTGGTGAATACGCCCAATTTGATAACCCACTATATGAGACTACATAACTGATGTCAGTGTATGTTTGCTTTTATACTCTTTCCTGTGTGCCTACTATATATCACAATGTGATCAATGTAAACAAAGTAGGAAGTGGGTGCATGCAGAGACTAACTACACAATGGGTGGCAGACAATACTATACACTCTGGGTTAGCACTGACTCTCATACAAATACGCCGGAATCAGTGTGGCACCTCCAGTGTTAGTAAAAGACCGGTAGCCAGTAGGTGTTTTGAAACCAACACCCAAAGATGAAACGAGATGTCTTGAATACTTTCCTGTACATACTCTATCTCTTGTATCCGTCTGTCGTGAGTGGAGGTAAGACTTTCAGTTACCTTAACAGTGTACATAGCGGTGGCTTTAATGTAATACACTGTTAATCATTGTGTATACCAGAAACATGTGGTTGTACACGTGGGTTTACAAGTGTTGAGAGGATGGGTGCAGTTCTTGGAAACTATGGCAACGAAAACCTCATCGAGAGATTCAAAAAGCAGAGTGTTCAAGTGATTGTCCCCGGCACGAGGTTCAGCTGCAGTGGCAGAGTCCTTGCCTGGGTGTTTGGAGCCCAGTGGAGAGGAGGTCTCGAGTTATTCACAGAGCTACAGATCTGGAGACCTGCTAGTGGAGAGGCGGGATCTTACACTAAAGTCGGGGGCACAATGATCTATACAGTTCAACAGCCACAGCTCTATCGCCATCCTCTCGCTTCCCCCCTGGTCTTCCAGGCTGGGGATATACTGGGGTTCTACCAGGGAACAGAGAGTCTGACACAACTGGGGCTGTTGTTTGAGAGTACAGCCTCAGGCCCCCTGGCTTACCACACTGAGACCAACACGCCTCAGACAACGTTCAGGGTAGAGAATGGGACATTGTCATCGACTGACTACCATGTTTTGATAGGAGTTGAAACAGGCAAGTTTTGTTCAAAATCAACTTACATATTATAAGTGTCGATGGTTTACTTAGGCCCGTGTCTATATGTGGTATCTGTGTATATTTATATGCGGGCAGATATGGAGGGATGTGATAGTGGTTTCATGAGTTTGGAGAGAATGAGGATTCTGTTGGGTCTGGACCCAGTAAACAGTCCCGTGAGCCGACACCAGCGACAGCAGATTACGCCAGCCATCAACTTCACCTGCGAGGGTCTTGTCACTCGGTGGGTGGTGGGCGGAGAATGGAACAGTGACGATTTCCGATACCCGGAACTTCAGATATGGAGAAGAGTGGAGAACGGATCTAGTGTGTATCGTAAAATAAGCGGGACTTTTCTGAGAGTTGGGAGTTTGAATACGAGTGGGATCTACGAGTACGGTGACTTTTCCCGATTCCTTTTAAACCTGGAGACGTGGTGGGGATGTTTCTGCCTCGAGAGCCGCTGAGTAAACTGAGAATATTATCAGAGGACAGCAATAATCACCTGAACTACTATCTCTCTGTCGGGAATTCTGACAGAGTGTCGCCATTCGAGGAGATTGATTTGGAGGAGACTGACGATCTCAAGTCACAGCAATACCTTCCACTGGTGTCTGTCTACGTCACCAGTAGTATCAGCACCTCCCCTACACACAGCAGAACTGACAGTAGCACAAACCTGTTGTCCAGAATAGGTGAGAAGATTAATATGTGCTTCAGTTTCTCAATGTGCATGGGGTGTTATGCTATCTGTATTCCAGTATTGTCAAACTGGAATATTTGTTGATATCAATGTGCTTCACTGTCTCAATGTGCGTAGCTAAAACATGTATAAACATGTTTTCTGTATTCTAGTGGTCCCCACACCTCGACAGCCAACAACTGATGAAGGCGCTGAAGTTGATGCTAGCAATGTGAATGATGTCATACTAATGAGCAGTGTGATAGCAGCTGCTGTAGCCATGTTCGCTGCCATTGCAGTTGTACTACTGCTGGTAGCTGTGGGTCTCGTTGTGGCCTTGAGGGAAAGAAAGAGTAATATGAAAAAGAATGCGAAAAATTCAGACCAAACCATCACTGGTAAGTAGTTAAAGTTAATGGTATACCCCACATTTTTTGAGCATATAATATCTCTCCAAAGCTGGACAGAGTCTAAGACGACTGCAGAGTGAGGGAAGTGGTTGGTATGAGGTGGCTTCTTGTCCTAATGTACAGGTGCCCTCAGTACAGGGATCTTATGGAAACGATACCTCTGGAGAGTATCGAAAGTTTGACAATCCTCTTTATAATCAACAACCCAATCATGTGTACGAGTCGGTTTTGTAAAGCTGCTTTGTTAGCACATGCGCAGTAATAGCGCGCTGCTACACGTCGTTCGTATTATAGAGATCACGCGCATGCGACATGAGCCAGCCCCACCCAGTGTTGAGTCGTTCGTAGGAGTTTACACCCTGCAGTTTTCACGAAGATGATACCGCGTGTGTTTGCCGTGTTATCGTTGCCGTCTGCCTCGTGGCTCTACCTCCGACAGAAGGTAAATCTGGTTGCTTGGTTCTAGCGATTCATGGCGTGCGTCCTTTTGGCAGGCGAGAGAGGTCAGGCCGATGACTGCACAAATGGGTTCATGAGCGTCGAAAGAATGAACCAGGTGGTGGATAACTATTCCCCGGTCTCACCGTGGAACGAGCAAATTATAGCTCCGGGGGGCGCCTTCACTTGCAATGGAAGTATAAAAACACTGATGTTTGGAGCATTTTGGCGTGGCCGCGATTCTGGACCACAATTCCCCGAGTTTCAGATATGGAGACCTGTAAACGAGAACGTCTATGAACTTGTGGATTATGCAAATTATACTATACCGCAGAGCACTCTATTCTACCAGTATTCTCCTGCAGATAACACTACCCTTCACTTTCAATCAGGGGACATTTTCGGTTTTTACCAGCCCAATGATGATGATAGTCGGTTGCGGCTACTTCTCGCAGCTCGTACTCCTCAGCCTGTACAGACTGTGTATAACAGGAACAGCAATCCAAGAAGTACTTTCAATATCAGCAATGAGGACAGTCTGAGTAGGAATCTCATGGTTGCTATTGTGACAGGTTAGATCTTGTTAAAGTAACGATGTTTGTGATTATTTGCCCGTCAACAGAGCCACCAGGGTGTGCTGGGAGTGGATTCATGACTAATGAGACTCTGCGATCTCTACTGGGACTGGAGGGAGTTGGTAGATTTGTAAGTCGTGATGAACGGCAACAAATCACTCCAGACATCAATTTCACTTGCGACGGATTCATCACCAAATGGATTATTGGAGCTCTGAGAGTTAATGACTCTGACCTTATCCCAGGTCCTGAACTTCAACTTTGGAGGAACAATGGAAATGATACTTATGTGAAAATAAATGGAACATTCATTGGCTCGGAGGCCTACAATTACAGTCTGATTTACGAATACACTGATTTTTCACCAGTTCCATTCAAATCAGGCGATGTTCTTGGGATATTTGTACCACGTGCTGGAAATAGTATCCTGAGACTGAGATCTGAAGCTGATAATGGCCCTCTCAATTACTATGAAACCACTGATGCAACAGCAAGCGTGTCACCCTACAACGAAATCCAGCTATCTGACTTGTCATCTTCAATGATCTACCACCCGCTTGTGTCTCTGGAGATATGTAAGTGAAAGTACAGCTAATATACGATTGACATGAAAGATGAACCTTTCTCACCCTAGCTGTTAGTCAAAGTTCAGCACAGCCTATGGTGAGTGTGTTTATTATATATTATTATGAATATATAATATTTTATCAATCATAAGAAAATTCATATATAACTTACTTATCTATATTAATCTAATCTATATACTGCTGTCTCTCCTTCTCTCTTCACTCATCCTCTCCGTAATCTCTGGGGAAATCTGCATCGTCTTCAAAACAATAACAGAACCCTATTTTCTAGGTCTCTTCGTGCTTATTCGGGGTGCGCCTCTGTGGTCTGTCCTCTTCGCTCTGATCCTGTTTGTGGCGTTGCGGCGTTTCTCGGTGGGACCTCTCGCTTCCTGCTTTCTTCAGATGGCTAAGTGTGCTCCCCTCAGTCTACTTGGCGCTTAGTTACTCCGCTGAGTCGAAAGGATCGTCGCTAGTAATCCGTGCTGTACGCTCCGGGGAGAGGAGGGGGAGGTGTAGTGTCTACTGCTTCTCCAGCTGTAATAAAGTTGCTGCGGTACTTAGGCTCTTCTATATAGCACGTGGGTGGGGGGCCTCGGCGGATCTTTCTCCACCGACCAAGTGAATTACGTTCATGAATGCTCGTTGGGATTTGCTCGGGTATCTCCCGTTATTGCTCTCCTAGGATCTCCCTAGGGGAATCTCTTGGGGGGAAGAGAGAGGTTGTGGGGGGGGGGCTGGGAGGGAGGTGGTTGGGGGGGCAATGCAGAGCTTGGGCACGCTGTTGAGTGGGGGGGACAGAGGTGTTGCGTGCGCTCTGTGTTAAGATCACCGACCGTGGAGGAAGAAAGGGGGGAAGGCTAGGTTAGGGTTAATCCGAAAGTCGGAATTGGCAAAAAATAAAGAAAGGTAATCATGTTGTTATGTGAAAATCATAAATAGCCGGTAACACTTACCAGCACGGCCACATATTTGGATTTAGTGGAGACAACACTTTCAACACCATCAGTATCTCTCTCAATCTCTAGAGGCATTTCCACAAATGCAGCTATATCCTCAACGCTTAGCACTTATCTTTCACAGTCTCCCACCCCTTCTCCTGGTACATCTCCATCAGTAACCGAGACCTCCAAACCTCCCACATCAACGCGAGCTACTGAGCCCACACCTCCTCCAGGCACATCTTCCCCAGACTCTCGGTCCTCCAAGTCATCATCATCATCATCACAGTCCCCAAACCTCCCAGTGACCGAGACCTCCAAACCTCCCACATCCACCAAAGCAGCTACTGAGCCCACACCTCCTCCAGGCACATCTCCCCAGACTCTCGGTCCTCCAAGTCATCATCATTAGGACCAGGGATTGGAGCTGGGGTGGCTGTGGTTCTACTACTAGGCCTGCTGGTGGCCGGAGTGGCTCTGCTACTACTGTGGCTCAGGAGAAAGAGAACTGCTAAAGTGGTACTGCAGAAAGTCCCAACCACCGCCCTAAGCAACCCTGTTTATGAAGGTGAGTGGGGGAGTGAGTGTAAAAATTTCAGAGTCACAAGACTTGTTATTCATGAGTTGTCCGTGACTTGTGTTGTGCAGGGTGTGAAGGAAGAACCAATGGAATTGCTATTCATGGGACCATAACCAACTCAGCAGTGCAGAGCGAGGAGACCTATGAATCTCCATACAGCCAGTATGACTCTGTGACCAATGGCGAACCTCCTCCACCTCGCAAAGAGACGCTGGCAGAGTTTGATAACCCTCTCTACTCTGACACTGGACCAGTCACAGTCTCCGAGACCACTCCTACGAAACAGTCAGTCTATGTTGCTTTTAACTAGTATCTCCAACATTTTGTATTATTCCCTGTGGACTGTGTGAAGTTGATTGATCTAAATGTTTCCTCATTACTTGTATTCTCTGTAGACTGAGTTCAGAGAAACTGGAGGCAGCTCCCCTGGAGAAGAATGGTCTTACGTTCCAACTATTGTATGTTGCTCTACACTCGCCTCATTACATTTGGTATCGTGCTTGAATTATTGTTAGATTCAGCGGGAGGCAATGATGAAAGCCGGTGAAAATATTTATTCTACTCCTGCAAATGTGAGTTGCAGAATTGTTTAGAAAATTTTGAAAAATTCGCCGAAATACCACACAGGAGGTAACAAAATATGGAGAATCCGCAGAATATACATACGTCAAAGCAGTAAGTCACGTAACCACAGTGAAACTGCTATTGATTGTAGTTTGTCACTCTATCCATAGACGGCAAAGTGTAATAGTCAATACTTTGAAGAGTCCAATATCTACTGGACCCCAGCCACCACTGTCAGCAATCTCTATGAGCAGCTGTCTCAGTACAAGTACAGAGAGATCACCAGAGAGCACATTGAGTGAGTACAAACTTAACCCATCTGATAGTGAAAACTGACCCTGATCTCCACAGAGTGGGTGACTTGTTGGGGTCCGGGCAGTTTGGAGTGGTGAGCCGAGGGAAGTGGCTGGCCAGAGGAGGCTCTCCGGTGGAGGTGGCTATCAAGACTCTCAGGCCTGAGTCCGGAGAAGAGGACAAGCTGAAGTTCCTGCAGGAGGCAGCCATTAATGGCCAGTTCAGACACCCAACATTGTGAGGCTCCACGGAGTGGTCACAGTCGGAGAGCCGGTGAGTTGAGAGAGACTCTGTGCTCCTTTACCTCCTCACCTCTGGTCATGTGTGTGTTTGTGCAGGTGATGATTGTGTTGGAGTTCTTGCCAAATGGAGACCTCAGAGAATTCCTCCACTTCTTGAAATCCAAGTAGGAAACACACCTCATTTGTCATTTCAAGAAATTCTCCTTTCTCCTTTCTCCCTCCCTTGTAGTCCGAACCCTCCAGAGCAGAGCAAACTGAGTCAGTTGTGCCTCGGTTTCGGTCGGCAGATTGCGTCAGGCATGAGCTACCTCGCTGGGAAAGACTTTGTCCACAGAGACCTGGCAGCTCGCAACATCCTAGTCTCCGAGAACAGAGTCTGCAAGGTGTGCATTTATACTCCTAGTACCTTTAAATCGGGAACACAACCTGCAATAGAACACTGGTTGTCTAATGGTGTAACTTGATCCCTGCAAGCGAAGCTTTCATGGAGAAGGTTTCTCAGGGAACGTTCTTTACTAGAGATTCCTCATTTTTAGGATGCTTTGCACACTGAATATGTCTGGTATCTGTGTGGTAGGTGGCAGATTTCGGAATGGCAAGAGATGTGGAAGAAGGTTCGTATTACGTCTCACGTGGAGGCAAAATTCCCGTCAAATGGACTGCCCCTGAGGTAAATATGATGTAATGGAATATTTCTCCAGTTGAATCTGTTGACCTGTTAGGCCCTCCACTACAAGAAGTACTCTACAGCCAGTGACGTGTGGAGTTTTGGGTGTCTCATGTACGAAATATGGAGTCTCGGACACAAGCCTTTTGAAGGCTACACCAACTCTCAAGTAAGACTCTCTCTACAGGCAAAGTCAACCTTTGGAGGTGTGGTATAATATGATTATAGGTCATGAACTTGGTGACTGAGGGGTACAGGCTGGCCCCGCCTCCTGGGTGTCCTCGAGCCATCTACTCTCTAATGATAAACTGCTGGTATATATGTGTACAGCTTATCGTCCCTTATTTCTCTTTAATGTGGCCTGTGCTATTTATGAGTTGTGTGTGCTCGCGCATGTATAGCAGTCCCACACTAGTAAACCTGTTTGTTCCAAGAAGTATATATTCCCTTTTAACCCAAGTGTTTTTTCTGATGTGATTGTCAATGTCTCAGGAACCCAGAGAAGTCGTTGCGGCCGTCATTTGAGTCCCTCAGGCAGACCCTGAGCGGGGAGGCGTCCCTGCTGCTCCAGTGGAGAGAGGAGGACAGTGCTGGCCAGTCTGAGGCAGCCAGACTCCTCACTGCTCCTCTGGAGGCCGGCAAAGACTTGCACTCCGACCTCCAGGAGACCTACCTCAAGAAACATTGACTCACCTTTTCTTTGTCACCGTCACAGTCCAGATTTAATGAGCATATCCATAATAATATACTTTACTGTCAAAGTCTAATGTAATGTATAAGCACTGGCACGGATGACTGTGATACACTCATGAATATCAATGTGGTGATGTACAAAAGAAGTTGTCACGTTCCAATGAGTTGATCTATGAGACTACACAGTTCCAAGTCCTGGGAATGGACCAGAGACGAAGCTCCGCCTCCTCCACTGCCGGTCCTGATTCCAGACGACCCTCCTGGAACCTGGACAGAACACACACAAAGTCACGAGAAAGACACACACCATTTTGATACGACGAGGGGCTGAGAGGTAAAGTGGTTTATTCCACAAATAAGTAAAAGGTGGCGTAATTTTGACCCACCAGCTAAGGCAAAACTGACCGTATTAGAGGGAGATGTGTCCATGGAGTCATCCTGATTGGAGGTGTTCTGTCTGGCAGCTGGGTCAGAGGGAGGCAGCGAGCCCACTGCCTGGCCCAGATTCTCTGCACACTCCTTCAGAATGGAGTGAGCTTTGTCCGTCGCTCTGCAGGGAGAGACAGTGGCACTGCTGTTGAAGTTGGTATGAGTTACTGAGAATATTTGTGGCACAACATATCTACTGGTAAAATTGTCCACAAAAGCAGTCAGTATTGCTGGCATTGGAAACTAAAATTTCTATCGGGTGAAAGTTTTTCCCTTACAAATTTTCAAAACTGATGACCCGGGGAATGCTACGACTTTAAGTGTATTTGACGCTGTAGTTATGGTATAGTACCTCTGGACTTGTATGATCATGTCCTCTCTCTGTTTCCTCTGTCTCTCCATAATGACACACAGTGTCTCTCTCGCCTGGTGAGGTCTAAACTCGTTGATCAGATGGTGCATGTTGATGAACAGGACACTCAGGTCCTTGATCTTCTGCTCTCTCTGCACGTCACATCGTTCAGAGCAAGACACCAGGATTAATCGATTGCTAAAAGTTAAGGGGCTGTACGAATGTATAGAATGCTCACAGCAGGTGATGCTGGGTTGTTGATGAGTATGTCCAGGAGCTCCAGGAAGCAGATGAGGATGGAGCGGTTCAGTTTCTTCAGCTCTGCTTTTCGATCTGCTCGGATCACCACACGTACAACAGGTCATGTGTAGCTGCTGATATGATACAGACCATAGTTATCAGGGTAGAGCCTCTCCAACCCCTGCTCCTCCACTGGACGGATCATGGCATCCTCTGTCTGGTGAGTCAGGGCAAATGGCGGTCAGGTTTGAGAGGGTTTTTCAACTCACGTCGAACGGGCAGCCGAACATGTAGTATTTTCCCTTCGCGGGAGGCGGCGGCTTGGGCGCTGCTCCAGAGCGCACGTTCTCGTCGGTGTAGAGCTTGTAGAGGGAGGCGGGAGGGTCGGGAAAAGACGCCACGACCCGTTCTTCAGCTGGAGCTTGTTGCTGGGCCATTTCAAGCAGGAGGCGTTAATTAGAAAAATCATCGACCTTTGACCTCACGTGCTCTAATTTAACCCTTTTAGAGTTCCAAGTGACAATGCCCAAGAAGAAGACAGGAGCGAGAAAGAAGGCAGAGAAGCAGAAACAGCGGCAGAAGGAGATAAAGGCCGCCTCAGAGTCTCGGAGTATCGTAATGGCGCCGTGTAACACTCTCATGGTGAGCCTCTACGATAATCTGTTTGCATAAATTGCTTTTTTCCTCGCACCAACTGCTTCGCCTTCAGGAGTGCGACAAGTGTAAGAGGTAGGGCTATCCCCGAGTGATGTAATTGTCGTACTTTATTTGATTTGTTTCCTAATAAGGAGACAGAAAACCAGGGCTTTCTGTTACTTCTGTCAGTCGGTGCAGAAACTTCCAATGTGTGCCCACTGCGGTAAGTGGGCTGACTGAACAAACCTCTGCGTCTGGTCGCTACTGGATGTATACTTGGGTCTTTTTGTATGACGTGTGTGTACAGGGAAGACAAAGTGTTTTGCCAAGACCGGAGACTGCGTCGTGAGGCATGGAGGTAACTTTGTCACTGGCATGGCAATGGTGGTACGTACGTATGTACGCACGCTATAAGCTTTCCTTATAATCTGTGTGTATGTCATGTGTGTGCGTGTGATAGGGTGCTATCTGTGATTTCTGCGAGGCGTGGGTGTGTCACGGAAAGCGATGCCTCAACACCCACGCGTGCACCTGTCCGCTGGGACCTGCGGTATGTGTGGAATGTGAGAGAGATGTGTGGAGCCACGGTGAGAGAAGAGAAGACAACCTCACAGAGACACTGACTCTGCTCTCTCTGTAGGTGGGCGGGTGTTCAAGTGCTCATTCTGCGACAACTTTCTCTGTGAAGACGATCAGTTTGAGCACCAAGCCAGCTGTCAGAAAATGGAGTCGGAAGATCTCAAATGTCAGCCCCTCCACCTCTTCTCCCCTCCTCCACACACACAACCCACTATTTAATAACCCCTCCAGGTGCCTCATGTAACAGACATGGTCAGCACACGTGTCTACGATGTAAGGTGTGTTTCTGTGACGACCACGTCAAGAGGAAGGGAGTCAAGTACGTGAAGGGAGAACCAATCGGATGTCCAAAGTGTGGCCACCCAACCAAAGAGACCAAGGAACTCTCCATGTCCAGTGAGCAGTGATTTACATCACCTTTTAAGCACAGTTGAACCCCTCTACCAATCATGTGTCCTTATTTCAGGGGTGTCTTTAAGAGGTGTTTCACTATTGTATTATTTCTCTCCATCTCTCCATCTCTCTCTCTCTTTCATCTTCACCAGCTAAAGCATACTCCTACGGTAAACTAGGAACGACAGCTGATTACGACAGTGATGAAGCAACCGGATATTCTAATGAGAGCACACCGTATTATTATGGGTACGGTGGAGAGGAGTCTCCTGCAATCAGTAGCTCTGGTGCCGAAGATGAAGAAGATAGTGAAACTGAAGATGCTCAACAAACGTTTGAAAACTGCACCATTAGCCATGATTCTCCTCAAGATTCATAATAGACAATCTCTTGTAAACTTTTTGTATTGCAGTGTTTAGTAGCACCCACAGGTCTACGCACGCCGCACGCTACAAAAGGCGGAGAAAAGGAGGTGGAGCTGATACGCACGTAACACGTATGCGCATGCGTGCATTGTAAACAATGGCGCGTGGTGGCGCTGAAGAAGGCAGTGGAGAAGTCCGCAAGAGAAAGCGGCGAAAGCGAGCCAAAGACGATGGCGACCAGGAGCGAGAGACCAGCGAACGACCGAGCGATTCTTCTCGCCCCCTTATCTCGACCGAGAAGAAGGAGAAACGTCGTGAAATCCCCGAGAAGCCGACCGAGATTCAGCCTGGTAGCTACTGGCTGACCCGAATCGTCTTCATCCGAGCCCTCGGCTTCGTCTACTGTAACTCGCTCCCTCACAGACGAGACAGGAGGTAACCTCTCTCTCTCTCTCTCTGCAGTCGCCGCGTTCCTGGTGGCTCTGAACCAGAACAAGGAACTGGTGGGGAAGAACGGTCTTCTACCAACTCCCAGCTTCCTCGCCAGGTGGAGGCAGCACCTGCAGGTATATACGTAATAGCTAATGTCCTGGTGCGACCAATGCCATAAAAAAAATATTAGCACTTCTTGGTTTTTACCTCAATGTTCCTTTCTTCAAAACTCATTGTTTTTCGTTGATGTTGACATAAGGTTTTGTTCTTATGTTACGTTGTCTTGACCACCGGTTGTTGTATTGCTGCAGATGCCGGACAATGTGAGCGTTACCATGGAGGCAGTCAAGGCGGTGCCGACCCTCATGTGGTGGGTACCAGAGGAAGACACCGACCTGGCCCTGGACGCCATGGCCTACACAGGACTGGCCATCTCTGGAGTTCTAGTCCTCTTTGGAGCAGGGAATGCAGTTATGTTCACAATCCTATGGGCTCTCTACCACTCTATCATCAACGTCGGTCAGACTTGGTAGGCAACACGTGTCTAACTACCATTCATCTCCTTCACTTCAATCCTCTAACTTACTCTGTTTATTCTTCTGTCTTGTATGCTAAGGTTCGTGTTCTAATCTTTCATCTATTTGCTCCCTGACTTTCGTTCTTTATCATTTATTCTCTTTTTCTTTTCTTGGTCATCGTGTTTCGCCTGCTGATGCTGAAGGTATCACTTCGGTAAGTCTCAACCAATCTCTACCACCCTCAACCAGTGACTAAACTCTGAGTCTTTCTCTCCACTCGCTAACCAACTGTAGGCTGGGAGTCTCAGTTACTGGAGACGGGGTTCCTGGCCATCTTCCTCTCTCCTGTCTTCTCCCTGCGCAGACTGCCTCAGAGCTCCCCGACCTCCTGGACAGTGGTGTGGGGATACAGGTGGCTGCTCTTCAGACTCATGCTGGGCGCCGTAAGTGACGACCAGCCTTGCTGGCAGCTGGGATGTAAAGCCTGGTTCACAGTCTGCATGCTCTGCATGATGTAAAATGATGTCGTCTCTTTCTATTCAGGGGCTGATCAAGATACGGCTGGATCCCTGCTGGAAAGACCTGACCTGCATGAACTACCACTACCAGGTGAATGTACATATCTACTTCATCACTTCTTTCATCTGTATCTCATCTTTCTTCCCATTTCTCGTTGTATCTCTCTCTCCCTGCTCCTTCTTTACCTATCCTATCTCTCTTTTCCCTCCTCTTTGTTTGTTGTCTGTTCTTTCTCCTCCTCCTTTACCTTCTCCTCCCCCAGACGCAGCCGGTACCCAACCCAATAAGCTACTATCTCCACCAGACCCCGGAGAGTGTTCACAAGATGGAGACGCTGGCAAACCACGCAGTTGAGCTGGTCGCTCCGTTCCTTCTCGTCCTCCCTCGACCAATCAGAACCTTCGGCGGTATCGTCCAGGTCCTCTTCCAGGTGTGGCTCTTATCCACGACTATAGCATGATGTCCTCTGGTGTCTTGTTTCAGGTGGTTCTGATAGTCAGTGGCAACTTGAGTTTCCTCAACTGGCTGACCCTCGTCCCAGCCGTCATGAGCTTCGACGACAAGACCCTCGGGTGTCTGTTCTCCGTGGCAACCAGACGCAGAGTCATTGACATCCAGTATGACTGGAAGACACGGAGGAAGCCAATCAGTGAGAGCTTGTCTGGTCTGTTCGAGGGTATACAGTATATGAATAATGCAACGGGGAATAAATTACAGATTTAACATGTGCAGATACAACTTCTATAAAAACTTTAAAAATTCAGAAACCTGTGAAATTCAAAACTGCACTTTCTACTGTCTTTGATGTGCAAGCACTGAACTTTACATGCCTACAGGATGGTACTTTAGCCAGTTGGTCTCGCTGGCCCTGGCTGGGCTGATTGGCTACCTCAGCATACCTGTGGTCCAGAACATGCTCTCCTCCAATCAGATCATGAACACCTCATTCAACAAGCTCAAAATCGTTAATTCTTACGGTCATTTTGGCAGGTCAGGGCATAAATTATTCTCTCTTTCTCTCAATTAAGACGTTAACAATCAGTTACTAGGGTGGCATAAACTTTTCGTACTTTTAGCGGGTATGTAAGGGGAAGTACAGACCAACCAACCACGCTGAATACCTTCACCATAACTAGAGATTGCAGTCCTATAGAGTGAATGTATAAAACTGCGATGGCCTAGGCTCAACTTCTCGTACTTATAGCGGGTCTAAATCCCTTGACTATAGCTGGAGTATATACAATGCAAATCACATTCAGATGTGATCTGACAGATGGAGTGCATGTATGAACTTGTCATCTCCACTGAGTAAGGTAAATCTCCCTGTACCGACAGTATCACGAGGGAGAGAACAGAGATTGTTCTAGAAGGAACCTTCAACAGCTCCTGGGGGGAAGACGCTGGCTGGCTGGAGGTGGAGTTCAAATGCAAACCGGGGGCCATCGGACGTCGTCCTTGCTTCATCTCCCCCTACCACTACCGCTTGGACTGGCTCATGTGGTTCGCTGCCTTTCAGGTCAACCACCTGTAGTGTACATACATACATACCTACTAGTCTTGAGAAATGCTCTCTGTCGTGCTGGAGTCCAAGAACTGTACTATGTATGTGTGCATTAGAGGTGTACCAAACCCAAGCCAAAAGGACAAGTCGCACGTCTCACAATCTACAGACAATACTAGAGAGCAGTTACCTGCAACTGTGGTAATGGAGCTCATTCTGCAAATTTATGGCGCAATTTTTCAGGATTACAACCGTAACCCGTGGATGCTGAACCTGGCATCAAAGATACTGGCTGGAGACCCGACAGTGGACTCTCTTCTGGCTTACAACCCTTTTTCTGACAAACCCCCCACGTAAGCAGACACGTCCATTCTCAGCTATATTTCCTCTCACTCTCTCTCCTCTTCATGTATGGTTACTGGTTTATCGTCAAGTATATAGGTGCAAACTAACTAATTTTCTGTTATGGCTTGGTGGTGGTGCAAAACATGGGAGATTTTTGGGGGTCCAAAGGTGCCTTGGTCAATAATGTGGCAGTAAAAGAGCATTCTCAAGCAGCAATACAATGATGCATTTGCTCTTGAAAAAATAGGATAAAACGTGGCCAAGTGATGATTTGATCTGTATGACAGGTACATCAGGGCTCGCCACTATCTGTACCGGTACACTGAGTGGGACAGTGTGGAGGCTCTCAGAGGTAACTGGTGGAAGAGGGACCTGTTAGATGAGCTCTATTTCCCTGTGGTCGCCGAGGAACATCTGAGGCCGTTCGTTGAGGACCTCGGCTTCCACTGGTACACTCGTGGTGAAGACCGATCCACTGACTGAAACTGGCGTCATTTTCACTTTCAGTCCGTGCTAATAAACAAATGTATGGTGCAATACTAGAGCTGTACATACCAATAGTAGCGGAGCCTGCGCGATTTTGTGGCAATTGAACTTAACAAGTGCATCGCGTGAGCACATAGCAAAAAACCATCTTACGCGGTTTGTGCAAGTGACCTAAAATTCAGGTATGATTTGTGTGAAATTGTATAGTGGTTTGAGGACCAAAATTTGAGAGAAAAAACCAGCAGAGATATGGGGAAAAACAGCACACTATTTTGAAAAGAACGTTTGCAAGTGATACAGTCAAATTTATTCCGAGGAGCCATCCAAGTGTTCTCCCTCTCTGCCGTCAACCTCACTCCCGTGTGGGTGAGCTTCCCTGGACCACAGCAGTAGGTGCGTTGATGAAGGAACGGGGCGAGGCCGAGTGAGAAAGTGAGTGCAGCAGGGACACTGCGTCAGGCTGTGCGGGAGAAGAAACCCGTCTGGATGATTGGTTGCTCCGGCGACGACCCCCTTGTACCCGACGCCAAAGCTCAGGAGGACTGAGTGTTGTTCGGAGCCGGTGGGTGTGGCCGGAATGCTGGAGAGAGGTGGAGGTGAGAAGATGCTGTCAATGGAGGAAGAACTGGGCGTGGTGGACATTTTACCTCTGAGGGAATAGGTTGAATCGAAGGAGGAGATCATTCGAGTGAAAGCTTCGGACATGGGCATCATTTGGAGACTTCGCACAGAACCCTCGTACGCATCGAGACGGGAAACCACCTCGAGAGTGTCCGTCTTGACGAGCAGGATTTTCCCCACTTTGTTTCCGACGTAGAGGACTCCGTCGTCCCCGGCAACGAGAGAGGTGACCTGTGCTTGTTTCAGCTGACTTTCGATGGGTGTGGCATGGCGTTCGCTCCAAATCGCAGCGTGGCAGTCCACACTCCCCACCCTTTGCCTACTCCTCACCTCGTATTTCAACAACATGTGCCAATCTGCGAGAAAAACGCAGTACTTTTCCCCCACGACTGTCGTCACCATGTGTCGTATCTTCTTGTTCTGATTTGACGGTATTTCCACTTCGACTCTTATCGAGAGGTCTGTTGGGTAGAGCACCTGGACCCACTCTCCTTTCTGGGCACATGCCCAAACCTCGGGCGAGGCGACGTCACTCATACGAGGGATGTAGACACCCACGGTGTTCTGTGCCTCAGAGCAGGGGCGATGAAGGAGAGGGTCCAAGATGGTGACTGTCTGTGAGTTGTCAGATAATTCAGCTGTGAAGAGGTACATCCCGCTCCTAGTCAGGGCTAGAACCGCGGACTCTATTTGGATGAGTTGGTAGACCTTTTCTTCCTCCGTCTCTCCCCACATCGCGAGGAGCTGGTGAGACACCGAGTCGTACACCCACAATCCTTCCCCAATGGTGGCCACCCACATATTGCCGCTCACTATCACAATTGACGAGATGTACTTAGTTGAGTTGTGTGTAACAGCCTGCAATCGAGAGAGAATGAGGTTTCAAATGGCACTAGGAATTGTGAAATGTTCATACCTTGACAAAGGTGCCCTGTGGAATGGTATCGGACCATGTTCAGTTTGCCTTTGATGGTTCCGTACCAAACCTCTATCCCGGTCCCCATTCCGATCCCACAGGCCCGAGCTGGGATGATGGAAGACAGTCTCAAGCAGCTCTGCCCCTGGCCCATTCCACCTGAAACCGAGGAGGGAGGCGAGAAAGTGCTGGAGTGTCTCCGGTGAGGGATGGCGATGGTCTTAACAGCCGCTGCGTGTACCTCTCCCACGTCCCCTAAAGGCAGTCCTCCCACCAGACTGTAGATGGTCTCTCCGCGGAGGACTGAGAGGATCTGCTCGAAGGAGGGGCGGTGTCTAGGCCTGTCGCTCCAGCACCAGGCCATCAGCTCCACCATCTGAACTGAGTTGGGCCAGTGCTAGATTTGGCGGAAGAAAAAACAACCACCATGTCACCCTTGACGACAGTTCGTGCATGTAAATACATCAGCATGTGCGTCGGCTACGTGGACCCTAATTGCAATAAATGCAGAAGAATTCAAAGTATCCACCGCATCCATGTCGAAGTTAATTCGAAAAGACTCCTAATCTACTTCGGAACGTGTGTGGGCGATTTGGAAGGCATGCAGACCTGCATGCTCACCTACCTTTGTTTGTAGCTCTGGTCTACGGCTGTGTCGGAGCTGGGAGCCAACCAACAGGCTGCTGCCAAAGGGATTCCCGAAGGAGAAGAGGTAGTACATGACCATCCCATACGAGTACACGTCGACTTTCAGCGAGGCGGCCTCGTGCTCCGAATTGAGGAGGACCTCGGGCGGAAGGTACTGCGGCGTGCCGGCCTTGCTGTGGATGCCCTGGGGCGAAATCTGCTTGCTGATCCCGTAGTCGGCCACTTTCACGAGAATTTGTGAGTCGGGGTTCCACTGCTCTCGAGGCAGGGGGAAATCCCAAACGAGGACGTTGCCGGGTTTCAGGTCACGAAAGAGAATGTTTCTGGAGTGAAGATAGGCCATTGCATCTGCTATCTGTGGACAGATAACGATGACAAGTATTGGAAGGTCTCTTGGGGGGAAAGAAAAAGAAGGAAAATTTCAATCTACTGAACTTCTAAAAATGTGTGAGTGGGTTCTCTATCGGGGGTGCAGCTGCTCACCTGCATCAGAGTTGCTCTGAGTGTTCGTCTACTGAACCTCTTGTTCTTCTTCTGGTAGCGGACGACTGTTGATGCCAGGTCTTCCCTGGCGAGCTCCAACACCAGTCGAATGGGGTGGAGGGTTATACCCATCAGTGTCAGAATGTGGGGGTGGTTCAGCTGGTACATCATGCGGGCCTCCACGCTTGCCTCGTGGTAGACGGCCCAGCTGCGGTTCTCTGGCTCCAGCTCTGGGGTCTGGAGATCAGTGGGGTTCCTGCTCGGCGCCAGCTCCTTCACTGCCACCTTCATTTGCTCAGTCTGCATGTGAGCAGGGTCTATAGTACACGTTGTATTTAGGTGTGCATGAGGGAAATGTTTGCAGAAGGGAACTTGTGGGAATTGGACAAACAACGCTTTTCATTTCTACGTTTCCTACTGAAACAAGTATTGTTGTATGTACATGTACCCACAGTAGCTGAACTAACCCCTATGGTCAGGAGACCCTGGTATACTTTTGCAAACCCGCCTTCTCCCAGCCTCTCCAGTAGCTTCACGTCTTTGTTTGGGATCAGCGCGGCTGGGGCAAAGTCAGCAAACACCTGCAGTAGGGAAAACGACGGGACAAGTGGAGATGAACGCAATAAAGACTGTCACTACCCACCAGGTCAGGAGCAACTTGAGCTACTTGGAGGACTCCATGATCAGGGCACGCGATCCTTCCCTCACTATTCAGTGAGCAGTAAGGAAGAGTAAACATGTATAACTTCCTGCCAGCCTCAGATCGAGTGCCATTTTCTGACGAGGCATCCTTTCTCGGGTCATGGCAAGCCATGAAGCAGCACGGGCAAGGGCTCGTCATGCAGCTGAGAAGGTTGTTCAGGTTTCGTCTGAAACCAAAAACCTCGTACCAATCCTCCATCACGATCTCTGCCAGGTCGGTCACCTTCTGAAGGATCCAGGTCGCCATGCAACGACTCTTGTTACAGCTGCAACTGTCACTGTCGTGGGGTTGGTCCGGGGGGAGAATTGGGCAACAGAGGGTCTGATCCTCCGGAAGAACTGCCACCATGATCTCCATTCCTTGCAGCGTCTCCCTCTCCTCGGGCAGGGGAAGACTGGAGATAATGGCGGCACCGTTGGAATGAGGGAGGGGCCAGCTGAGGGGGGCGATGCGGAGGATCTCCATGTGGTTCCACACGAGAGACATGCCAGTTCGCCAGGCCTCCCAGTGGACTTGGTTCAGGAGGTGGGCACTATCTAGAGGTCCTGCCATGAGCGATGCCTGGATCTGTGTCGCCAGCTCAGAGTTCATGACCTGTGCGATGAGTCGGGGGAAGAACCCATTGGGAGTGAAGGGGAGACAGAGGTAACGGATTAGGATGTCGGGCTGGGAAGATATCGGGGCAGGGGGTCCAACGCGGAGCTCTGTTAGACCCCGGCCGGTGTCGTTACTGACGTGTGGAGCACTCTGAGGCATAATGATGAAGGGGTTCGCCTCGTCCTGGGGGAGGAGGGAGGGGATGAGGTGGCGCTCTTCGTCCAGTTTGAACATGACTTCGAATTTCCTCATGACGGAGATGATTTCGTCGATTCTGGAACTGGTTCCACGCAGAATGTGGTTCAGGTTTTGGTAACTGATGATACCTTTTGAGGAGAGGTTTTGAAAGTGAAAACAGCTATAGTTTACTGTATCATTTAGGTGTGGGTTAGTTTTCGCAACATGCGCATAAAGGTCACCGTTTACTCACCGTCTTTGACGTGTGGATTTCTCTCCCTTATGGTGATGACGTTGGCAAGAGTGGAGCAGAGCCACTGAGGGTCGACAAAGTAGAGGTCACTCAACTGGCTGTCTGTGTAGTGAATAAGGATCCCGTTGCTGTGCAGGAAGCTGGTAGCCTGGTCCAGCTCATCATTAGACGCATGGATTTCTCCCGACTCTCGCACTTTGGCCCTTGAGGAAAAATTTAGAGAGAGAGAGAGAGGAAAGCAAGCGTAACACATCATGTGACAGTCACATGATCCACCAGAGAGCTCACAGGTATTCCTGTCTCGAAAGGATTGGGGCTCTGTTCTGCTGGGAGTAGGAAAGGCGAGTCTCCTGACTATGTCCTGTAGCTTCACAAACGTCTCCGGAACTTTCTGCTCCAGCAGTGGTTCAAGATCAGGAGGTCGAATCACGTTCAGGTTTGTTGGAGCTGAAGAAAAGAGTTGCAGTTTACACGCGCAGACAGACACACCCCGTAGAGTTCTTACAGGGAGGGCAGTACTGCACCGCGATGTTGTAGATGTAGTTCCTGAGCTGCTCCATTTGTTTGCCGTCCTTGCAGTTCACCACGTGCATCACCGAGCATATGCGGGGGAACGCAAACTTGTTTGGTCCGCGCGAATAGAGCTCGCGCAGTTTGCCCTGGAGGCTGGCAACATGGGCCTTGTAATTTGCCTGCGGCAAGCTGTCGCCATGAGTAGCCACCACGATAACTGGGGAATCTCTAGCTCGAACCTGTTGTGAAAACAAGTGAGATTGATTGTTAAACAAAGTGAGGTTACAAACCTCGATATTCTCAAGCCAAAAGCGAAGGCTGAGCAGGCCGGTCTCGCCGTCCGTGGCATTCCAGACTAACAGGAACAGCGACCGGTTTGTCAAGAAACACTGATGAGTTGCGTAATACTCTTCCTGTGGGGGAAAGATACGTAACAAACACAGAATAGTTGTTCCAGAATTGAGGTCGGCATATTCCACAGTTTCACATGGTTCGAGAGGCATTGTTTGCAAATCCTCTGGGACAGACACTTTACTAAACCAATTCTTTGCATAAGGGCATGGTTTACTTAAACACAATCCTTTTAGAATCTCCCTACTCAAACAGAAACACATATCTCTCTTTGCACCCTCCCCGTTTGTGCTGTTTTTTGTTGTTTTTTTTTTTTTTTGTTGTTGGTAAGGAGAGACGTGTGTCTGTTGAGGAGGGAGGATACATAAGGGATTTTGTTAAAGTAAAACCTGCCCCGTTATGCCAAATGGACACTGGTTTTAGTCATCGCAGGTTGTCTGTCCCAGAGGATTTGCAAACAATGCATCTCGCACCATGGTGAAACTTGTGGAAGGAATACGCTGACTCAAATTGCTTGTGTTTGTGGCGTATCTTCCCCCACAGAAAGTGGTAGTACGCAACAACATTCCATTCGAGGGTTTATTGACAAAAACCGGGCGCTGTTTCCTGTAGTCTGGAATTGCCACGGACGGCCGAAATAGGACCCGCGTTGCGCCGCTGCTCAGCCACTTCGCTGGGCTCTTGAGGTAATTCATCGAGTTTGTAAACCTCACTTTGTTTAAAAAAATCAATGCTCACTTTGTTTCACAAACAGGTTCGGAGGTGGCAGCTTAGAGATTCCCCAGTAGTCGTGTGTGGCTACTTGATGGCGACCACCGGCTAGCTTGCTCAGGGCAAATTTACTAAGGGCCATGTTGCCATCAATCCCAGGGACAAAACCTGCGCGAGGGCTCCTCCATTCTCTGCTCGCCTTCTTGGCTCAGCTCTTCCGGCTCTTCTTCCTCCTCCTCTCTCCCTTTTCCTTCTGAGTTGAGCCTCTCTACTCTTCTTCTCACTTTGTCGCTGCTGGCTTCTCTCTCCGTTTGAGCTCTGGCTGCCTTCCACTCCCTCTTCCTGCTTTCCTTTAGCTCTCTCTATTCGCGGCGGAGCGCCATACTCCCAACCAAACATACGCTTTGCGTTCCACGCATACGCGATATGCTCGTGGGTTTGTGATGCACGTGGTGTTGGTGAACTGCAGGCGTTTCGAAGGCGGCAAAACACAATGGAGCCATGCTCCAGGCTAACGACATCGTACGAACACTCGCGGAGTTCTCTTTTGCAGAGTTTGGTTTTGGCAGTTAATGCCATCCTTGTCAAGAAATCTACGGGGAGGTGGTCTGGTCTCCTCGGCTGCGCGTTGTTTGTTAATATTAAAACTGTACAAAACCTCTTTCTCAGCTCCGAATCAACCCTCTGAACGTGATTCTGATTCAACCCCTTCCTGATCGCTTGGTGTTGAACCAGCTCGCTGGAGCGCACACGGAAAGCTTTCCGGAGACGTTTTGTGTGACAAGCTACAGGACATAGTAAGGGAATCCGGCGCCATTCCTACCTTCCCAGCCAAAGAACCAGGGAGCCCCACCAATCCTTTCGCAGACACGGAGACTTCACCTGCTTGAAGCTCTCTGGTGGTCAGCAGCGACTGGGTCAGCCATGATGTGTACGCTTGCTTTCCTCTCTCTTCTCTCTTCTCAATTTTTCCGGTCAGACAAGGTCACCAAAGGCGAGGAAGGGGTAGAGGAGAAGAGAAGGCACGCAGAAATCCATGCGTTATTGGGCGGAAAATGATGTGATGTCTGGACCAGTGCTACCACTTCCATGCACAGCAAACGGGATTCCTATTCAACTACACAGACAGCCATGTTTGAGTGACCTATACTTGCGGACCCTCAGTGGCCTGCTCCACTCTTGCAACGGCATATCATCGCATCCATAGGGGACCGAAGAATCCACACGTCAAAACGGTGAGGTAGTGTCGGTAATACGTTTGACCACTTTTTCCGCATGTTGCGCGAAAGAAACAACTAAGAACCCACACCTATATATTGATACAAGTAAATATGGGTGGTGTTTTCACGTTTTACAAAACCTTCTCCTTGTCAAAAGGATTATCATCAGTTACAAAACCTGAACCACCATCTGCGCGGAAACCAGTCAAGAATCGACCGAAATCATATCTCCGTCATGTAGGGGAAATTCCGAGAAAACTAGAAGTGTCCATGTCAAAACTGGACACGAAGAGCGCCCCACCCATCCACTCCCTCTTCCCCCTAGGGACGACGCGAAACCCTCATCACTCTTTATGCGCATCAGAGTTGCTCCACACGTCGTAGAACGGACACCGGGTCGGTGGTCTCTAACAAAATCCGCAGATTGGACCCTGCCCCGATATTTCCACCGACATACAAATCCGTTTACCGCTGTCTCCCCTTCCACGCTCCATGTTCGGTTTTCTTCACCCGCTATAGCACAAGGTCTGAGTAGTCTGAGCCTGGAGACACATGATAACCAGGCATCGCTCATGGCAGGAGCCTCTATGATATGCCCACCTCCTGATACCAATCCATGGGAGGGGGGCCTGGCGGAACTGGCTGTCTCGCGTGTGGAATACACATTGGGATCCTCCGCATCGCACCCCCTCACTGGCCCCTCCATCATCCGAGCTGCGTTTAGGGTTGCCGCCATTATCTCCAGTCTTCCCCGGCGAGGAGAGGGAGAGGAAGAGGGAGACGCTGGCCAGGAATTAGGAGATCATGGGGTGGCTGTCCGGCTAGTTCTCCGGGACAGGGGAATCAGGGACATTCTGTTGCCCAATTCTCCCACCCGGAACTCAACCCCCACGACAGTTACACCAGTTGTTGCAGCTTTTGTAACCAAGAGTTCTCGTGGCATGGCGGACCCCTGGATCCTTCAGAGAGGTGACCGACCTGCCAGAGATCGTGTGAGGAGGTGGTACGAGGTTTTGGTTTCAGACGAAACTGAAACAACCTTCTCCGCTGCATGACGAGCCCGTCCCGTGATGGCTTCATGGCTTTTGAGCCATGAACCCCGACGAAGACACAAGGATTCTATGCCCGACGTCAGAAGAAACATGGACTCGATCTGAGGCTGGCAAGGACAGGAAGGTGCTTTTAGGGAAGTTATCACATGTTTTACTGTCCTTACTGCCATGAATAGGAGGGAAGGAGTCGCGTTGCCGCTCCCTGATCATGGGAGTCCTCTCCCAAGTTAGCTCTCAAGTTGCTCCTGACCCTGGTGGGGTTAGACTAGTGACAGCTTTATGCGTTCATCTCCACTTTGTTCCCGTCGTTTTCCCTAAGCAGGTGTTTGCGGACTTTTGCCCAGCCGCGTGATCCCAAACAAAGACGTGAAGCTACTGGAGAGGCGGGAGAAGCGCCGGTGGGTTTGCAAAAAGATACCAGGTCCTCTGACAATAGGGGTTAGTTCAAGCTACTGTGGGGTTTACATTGTACCATACAGTGACCAAATCTGTTTCTCCGTAGGAACACGTAGATATAATAGATCTGAAAAAAGCGTGTGCGCTCGTCCAATTTCCACAGGTTCCCTTCTGCATATATGTAAATTCACACCTTCTTATTGCACACCTAAATATACAACGTGTAATGTAGATCCCATGTGCTCACATGCAGAATGAGCAAATGAATGTCTTTGGTGGGCAGTTGTAAGGCGCGCTGGCGCCCGGCAGTAACCCACCTGATCTCCAGACCCCAGAGCTGGGGAGCAGGAACGCAGCTTGGGCAAGTATACCACGAGGCAAGTCGTGGAGGCCCGCATGATTGTACCAGCGTCTGAACCACCCCCACATTCTTGACGCTGATTGAGTATACCCTCACCACCTTTCGGACTGGTGGTGGAGCTCGCCAGGGAAGAACTGGCCATCAACAAAGTCGTGACGCTACCAGAAGGAAGAACAAGATGGTCAGTAGACGAACACCTAAGCAACTGCTGATGCAGGTGAGCAGCTGCACCCCCAATATAGAGAATAGAGAACCCACTCAACAAATTTTAGAAGTTCATTATAGATTTGAACATTCCTTTCTTGTCTTTCCCACAAGAGGACCTTCAATACCTTGTACTCATTATCTGTCACCGATAGCAGATTGCAATGGCAATCTTCACTCCAGAAACATTCTCTGTCGTGACTGAAACCTGCAACCCTGGGGCAAAACGTCTCGTTGGGAGTTCCCATGCCTCGAGAGCAGTGGGAACCCCGACCGACTAGTGTCAAATTCTGTGAACGTGGCCGACCTGACGGATTTCAGCAAGCAGGATTTCCCCCAGGGCCTATCCACAGCAAGGCCGGCACCGCCGCAGTAACTTCCACCACGAGGTCCTCCTCAATTCGGGAGCACGAGGGGCCCGCCTCGCTGAAAGCCCCGTTTGGACTCGTATGGGAATGGTAATGGTACTACCTCTTCTCCTTCGGGCGATCCCTTTTGCAGCAGCTGGCCTGTTGAGATTGCTGCACAGCTCCGACACAGCAGTATCGAACAAGAGGTACAAACAAAGGTAGGTGAGCATGAAGGTCGCATGCCTTCCAAATCGCCCAACCACACACGTTCCCCGCGAAGTAAGATAGAGATCTTTTCGAGAAATTTAACTTCGACATGGATTGCGGTGGGATACTGGAATTCTTCTGCATTATTGCAACTTAGGGTCCACGTAGCCGAACGCACTAGCTGATGTATTTTTACCATGAACTCCCGTGCACGCAATCTGTCGTCAAGCGCGGCGCCTGGACATGGATGGTTGTTTTTTTCTATCCGCCAAACTCTAGCAACTGAGCCGCCAACTCAGTTTCACGTGGTGGAGCTGATGGCCTGGTGTGAGACGACATGGCCTAGACCACCGCCCCCGACTTCGGAGAAGATCTGAGTCTAAGTTCCTACGCGAACAGGAGACATCTACCAGTCCTGGTGGGAGGCGGGAATTGCCTTTAGGGGACGTGGGAGGAGTACACGCAGCGGCTGTTACAAGACCTCGCCATCCCTCACCGGGAGGCACTCCAGCACTTTCTCGCCTCCCTCCTCGGAGTTTTCAGGTGGAATGGGACAGGGGCGGCCCAGACTACGGAGATGCTTGGAGGCACTGTCTCGGACATCCAGTCGGGGAAAATGTGGGATCGGGAATGGGGGACCGGGATAGAGGTTTGGTACGGAAAACCATAAAGGCAAACCGAAAAGGGTGCGACAGCAAACCATTCACGGGCACCTTTGTCAAATTTTATTTACGGTTACGAACCATTTTACAATTCCTAGTGCCATTTTGAAACCTCATTCTTCTCGATGTGCAGGCTGGTTACCCCACAAACTAAATTAAGTACATCTCGTCGCTAATTGATTGATGTGAGGCACGGGCAACAATATGTGGGTGGCCACATTGGGAAGGGATGTGGGTTTATTGTACGAATCGGTGTATCACAGCCATCGCGAGTGTGGGGAGAGAAGGAGGAAGAAAAGGTATACCCAACTCATCCAAATAGACGGTCCGCGGGGCTGTCTTAAAGCCCTGACTGGGAGCGGGAGTACTCTTCACAGTGAACTAAATCTGACAACTCACACAGACCAGTCACAAGCTTGGGGAACCCTCTCCTTCATCGCCATTGGCTCTGAAGGCACAGAACACCGGGGTGTCTACTCCACCTCGTATGAGTGGACGGCGCCTTCGCCACGAGGTTTGGGCAATGTTGCCCAGGGAAAGGAGAGTGGGGTACAGCGTGCTGATACCCAAGCGGACACCTCTCGATAAGCAGTCGACATGTTTGGAAAAATATACCGTTGTCACAATCAGACCAAGAAGATAGCGACACATTGGGTGAGAGCGTACCGCTCGTGGGGGGGAAGAAGAAAACGTTACTGCGTTTTTCTTCAGGGGACTGGCACAATGTTGTGAAAATACCGATGGTGTGGTGAGGAGTACGGCAAAGGGTGCCGGGAGTGGGACTGCACACGCTGCGATGTGAGGAACGCCCTGCCACACCTTGATCTTGAAAGTCCAGCTGAAACAAGCAACAGGTCAACTCCTCGTTTGCCGGGGACGGGACGGGATTGAAACCGAGATCCAAGATCTGAAGTTCCTACGCTCGGAAAATCCAAAGTGGGGGGGAAAAATCTACTCTCGCCTCGTCAAAAGAACGGACACTCTCGAGGAGGTTCCGGCGTGTCTCGATGTGTTGCGGGTTCTGTTGCGAAACAATCTCCAAACATGATTGCCCATGTCCGAAGCTCTTCAACTCCTGAGATTCCTCCTTCGATTTTCAACCTATTCCCGCAGAGGTAAAATGTCCACCACGCCCCAAGTTTTCACTCCATTGACAGGCATCTTCTCAGCCTCCACTCTCTCCTAGCATATCAGGCCCCCAACACCCCAACGGCTCCGAACAAACACGTCATCCTTACTGAGCTTTGGCGTCGGGTAACAAGGGGTGTCGAGAAGCGGAGCAACCAGCAACACATCATCATGAAAAGTGGACGTGACTTGATCTTCCGCAGCAAGTCCTGCACGCCGAGTGTCCCTGCTTTTGCACTCAACTTCTCAGCACGGCCCCCGCCCCCGTTGCATTCATCAACGCACCTACTGCTGTGGTCAGGGAAGTCACCCCAACGGGAAGGAGGTGGGTAGCCGCACGGAGCATAGACGAGGGAGAACACTTGGTGGCCCTCCGTCGGGATAATAAATTTGACCTGATAATTGCAAGAACTTTCCTTTTATATCACAAGATACGTGTGCTGTTTTTCACCACACCAATATCTTGCGGGTTTTTTCTCACTCAAATTTTGGTCCATAAACCACTCTGTATTACAATTTTACACAATGAAATCGATACCTGAAATTTTAGGTCACTGGCAGCAACAACCGCGCACCGAAAGATGGTTTTTTGGCTATGTCTCACGCGATGCACTTTGTTAAGTCCTGCAACAAAAATCGGAGGCTCCGCGCCTATGTAGTACGCTCTTAGTATTGCACCACTACATTTGTTATTTAGCACGATGAAAGTGAAATAATCAACAAATGCACCGACCAGTTCAGTTGCAGTCGGGGATCGGGTTTCTTCTTATTCAACACTGAGTTTGTACCAGGTTGGAGAAGGCAGTAGGGTCCTAAAACGAAAGGGAAAAA
>CASHTH010004303.1:0-38568 GCA_030341885.1 Geodia barretti
GTCATATCGATGCGAAATATAGCCAGCCAAAGAACTCTCGTCTATTTTGCTGGCATTCGCTGCGCTCTTCGATACCTGACCGAGGCTGTCTATACCTCCTTCCAATCTTCGTGATTCTAAGGTTCAAGTTGTAGGATGGCTCGTGCAGATAGAGTCATTGTGTCTCGCTCCCGCTCGCCAAAATGCCATGCATTCGCCTACTAGTAATATTCCCCAAGCCTTTCGTAGAATGTTTTATTTACTTGTCTCCTCTCAGTTTACACTTGGAAGTGACCCAGACCTCCTGCCACTGCGACGGACAGTAGGGCAAAGGAAGAGTCGTCACAGAGAAGGACGGGTAGCCAAGGGCTGTCTAGTACACCTCACGCCCCGAGGAAGAAGAGGTCGGTTCTGGAGCTCCTGCCTGGCGGAGTAGTAAGGTCAACCTCTAGTCTCCTGCTGCCGTCTACACATCAACTGCAGAAACACTCCTACATTGACTCAGGTCTGGCTTATGTTGTCCAAATTTATACCATAGGTGAACTGCATGTACAGTGCACGCAATGCAACACAACCAAGAACAAAGGTCTAGTTTCTTTTCATGCTAATTCTGTTTTTTTTAGATCTACTATTGGAGAGTACAGTGGGTCCCACTCAATATCATACGTTTAATTGTTTATAATCATACAAACCTGAAATCCAAAACCATTCCTATGCTCTCCCATACAATATGATGTGACACCTGGACTCAGCGGCCACAACTGTACAAGTCCTGTTAGACTTCTTGTCTGTGTTTATACAATGGGGTAGCCTCACTGACCATGTTCACATACCATTGCTGTAATTAGGTTAGAACGACACCTAATGCCGTGACTATAAATTGGGTGTGTATGAAGAGTTAGAATGAGCATTCGCATTTCTGTCAAGAGTGAAGCTCTGTTCTCCTCCATGGTGTGGGGGTATTTGGGGCAATAGATTCTGTGATGGGAGCATCCCAGCTGCTAGCATTTGTGGTGCGTAGCCAGGGGTGACCACTGCTGGGTCACAACAGAAGTTACCGTCGTTGGTGGCATCGCAATGTCGTAGTCGGACTGAGCAGAAGTCCAGGGAACACTGGGAGCACTCTGATGTTATTTGCCCCTACAGTTAGTCACTCGCAATTCAGATAGCTGACAGAGTCATCGAGTGTGGCATGGAGGGTGTACTACCCTCTTAATTGAAATCATGGCACCGACAAATGATATTCAAGAGAAGGATGGTATTAGGGACTGTTTGCCAGTGATGAATAGAAACTCCGGCTGCCGCATCACTCAGAGACAAATTACTCTAATACGCACAAGAGACCACTACTAGAAGAGAACTGCCTGCCACTACTGCAGAGAGTCAGTCTGCCCGAGAAAGGAGAAGGGACAAGATCACGAGAGAGATGGAGTCGAGAGATCCGCTACTGACCCCGTCTGCCTGGAGAGGTTGAAGAAAATACCGCAAAGAGCAACTGTTGGCGCATGGACTTTGCTGCAAGAAGAACTGGTAGATTCCGCCAGAACCACGGAGCTAAGAAATTAACATAGAAGCCCCACGTACCACCAAAGATGAATCTACAGTGTGCCAGATTCGGAGAATAGAACTACACAGCTATTGGAGCAGTTTGACTGGACAGCGAATACCTCACTCCAACTGGGGAGGCCCAACTTCGAACACTGCTCAAGAACATATTCGGATGTCTTTACGCTCGACCCAAGTGAACTCGGCACCTCTTCCATTATGCAGCATTCCATCATTACAGGAACCACTCTCCAAATCGGCAAGCCCCTCAGAATGGATGCCCTTTACTTTGCGACCACAAGTGCACAAGCTGTGTAGGAGATGTTGACCCAGGAATATTCAGCCATCCTCCAGTCCATGGGCCAGCCCCGTGTCCTTGTCAAAAAAAGGATGGAACCATGCGATTTGCGTGGATTATAGACGCTTGAACAGTGCTACCAAACTTGACGAAATCCCATTACCCACGCATCGACGATACTCTTGACGCTCTTGCTGGAGCGAAGTATTTACAACACTGGACATGGCATCGGGGTACTGGCAGGTGGAAATGGAGCCTACTACAATAGAGAAGACTGCTTTCATCACGTATGCCGGTCTGTATATACGAGTTCAGACGTATGCCATTTGACTGGTCAATGCACCCGCAACCTTTCAGAGGCTAATGGAGCTAGTCCTGGCTGGATTGGCTCAAAGCTGTTGTCTGGCATACCTGGATCATGTGCTTGTTATCGGCTCCACCATCGAGGAACATAACCACAACCTGGAGAGAGTCCTAGAGCGCGTTCGCAAGGTGGGACTACGCCTAAAATCAAAGAAATGTAAGTTTGGACAGCCTTCTGTTCTTTATCTCAGACATGTTGTTTGTGAGCATGGAGTAAAGACTGATCCACAGAAGTTGAAGGCAGTACAAGGCTATTCTGTACCAAGGGATGTCAAAGCTTTGCGTTCGTTCCTTGGCCTCGCCTCTTACTATCGGCGATTTGTCCCGGCATTCTCAAGCAGTGTTGCCCAGGAACAACCTGATGGAACTGTGAGCCTATCGGCTATGCAAGCTGATCTCTCCTAAAATCTGAGAAAAACTATGGGATCACGGAGCTGAAAGGTCTTGGCGTCGTTTGGGCAGTAAAGCACTTCATGCCTTACCTCTATGGGAATCCATGCATGTGTCGTGTATACAGACCACCGAGCCCTGAAATCACTACTGAACACCCCACAACCGTCAGGCAAATTAGCTAGGTGGGGCGTGGCTCTCCAGGAAATGGATTTGACCATCAAGCACCAATCTGGCAAGCACAATGCGAATGCCGACGCTCTGTCACGGTTTCCTCACACTTCACCCGGAGACTCTGATGCTGATGTCAGCAGCGGAGTGGTAGCATCCCTTACAGGTGAAGAAGTGAATGACCTCGCAACTCTACAGCGACAGGATGAAGAACTGAGGGCGATCATAACCTACGTAGAAACAGGAGTGACTGTGCTACCGGATGATATGAAGATTGCAAAGAAGCTAGCGCTGACTCAGTCCCAGTTTGTGGTGGAGGAGGGAGTCCTCTACTGGATAGCTGGTGATTTAACGCTCCGCGTCATCCCACCTAGAAGTATGCGAGAGCGGCTGTTCCAGGAGGCACACAGTGGCCGATTTTGGGGCTCATCTTGGAGACAGGAAGGTGCACAGTCAACTCCTGAAGCATTATTTGTGGAGTAGTATGCTGGCGGATATCACAAGATGGTGCCGTGCCTGCCTGGTATGTGCAACCTACAGTACGGGGAGGGCAGTCCGACCCCCTTTGCCCCTGCAATCCCAGTCTTTGGACCTTTGACCATGTTGGCGTCGACGTTATTCAGTTCCCCAGGTCCAGTGCTGGCAACCAGTACGCAGTCGTATTTATGGATTACTTGACAAGTGGCCAGAAGTCTTTGCCACACCCGACCAGTCCGCAGCTACGATCGCACGGCTGTTAGTCGAGCACGTGGTAAGCCGGCATGGGGTCCCTGCAGAAGTCCTCTCCGACCGAGGTCGGTCATTTCTATCATCACTCATGGAAGAGGTGGAGGCCCTACTCGGCTTTCACAAAGTCAGCACGTCGGCCTACCACCCTCAGACAGATGGCCTGGTTGAAAGATACAACCGGACCCTCACAGCTATGGTGGCAAAAGTGGTTCAAAACGGTGGTCGGGACTGGGATGAGAGGATACCCTATGTTTTGTTCGCGTACAGAGCGTGCTGTCAAGAATCCACACAGGAGTCATCATTTTTTTTGCTCTATGGGAGGGACCCAAAGCTTCCTACCCCTGCTGTCCTGAATCCAAAGAAAATCAGAATGACTATGGATCTGCGAGAATACGGGTAGAACTGTACACCCGTATGTCGGAAGCCTGGGGAACTTGCAAAGCAGAGCGTAAGACGGGCCCAGAAACGCCAGAAGACGGTGTCCGAGTTTGATCATTAATACCCTTTTTCTCTGAACATCCTTACATCACCTGCATTTTGAGAACAATAGTGATCAATGATAGTCAACTCCATTACTGTCCCACTGGACTCTAAATTGCAAAGTGTAGCTAACCATTAAGAGAGCTGGCCACCTAGCTGATTTTAGCCTGTAATACTCAGAGTAAGGTAACAAAACATCAAGTTGCCATTATGTAATTATAGTCGTTATTATTACCGACCCTACCTAATGTGCATGTTGTTTAGTGACACAAGATAGTCAATCTAGACCCAGTCCCCAACCCAGTGTGCGAAAAATAATGGAGGGATGTCCAGTTCCAGTAATGCCACAAAACAGGAAGTGATGTCGTGTTGTAAAACATTGCTGAATGGACACGTATAAAATGTAAGCATGTAATAACTTAGCATTCCAAAGTCAAAAATGTTGGAAATCAAGAAGCTTTAGAGCAGATAAGATCATCTTACTTTACGAGCAACATCCTTGGCACTGCATTTTACAAGTATGTGTAGCATAACACAAAATATAATATTATACGTATACTCAGTATAAATATGCAGCACAGAAAGAGATGATTGGTCTGAAAAGTATAAGCACAAACTCGACAGAATTGCATAAGGCTACATGCATTATTATTTATAAAGCCAATCCGAGTTTTGGTTTTTGGAAAAACTCATCGACAGTTTTGTTGAATTTTGTGCAATATTTCCAGTGCAAGGTATGCTTTCCTCCTGTTATGATTTTCACACTGGCTATTTTGGAAATTGTTCTGAAGAAATTCGATTTGAGAGATTGGAACGATTGCGTCCTGGTCTCCGTGAACTATCAGAGTTGGGCACCGAACCTCCCGAACTTCCTTCTTACAAATATCACCTTGTCTCACTGGATCAATGCAGACACTTGAGAATCCATCAAGCCACTTGTTATAGGCTGTAGCCAATTCTTGCCCATAGTATTGTTCCATCATAGTCCTTATCGTAGGATTCCAATTGTCAACGTTTCTAATTGTCCATTTGCCTATATAATAGTATATCACAAATCTGTATGAAGGTGGACTGTTTGTGTGGAATGTACTGAATTAGCTAGGAGAAAGGGAGAGGTATAATAATGTTTATCTTCGTACAGGAATGGCATACATTGCAGCCCTCCTGCTAATGCACATGACAAATGAAGAGGTATTTTCTACATTTTTATTCAGTCAACTGGTTGTTATGATGATGTTTTGTTCAGGACGTGTTCTGGTCGATTTTGACGATATTTGATAGCGAAAAATATCTTGCCAGATTCTACGACAGAAAGCTGTCAAGGTAAAGAAAAAACTCCCTCCTAACTGAGTTTTGTAAAAGTTTTTTTTATCAGGATGCAAACCTGTGGAGGAATATTTTCCCTTCTGTTGAAAGATAGGCAGACCAAGCTGGCTCAACATTTGGTAGCTTATACACACTGCATGTATATACTCAGTATATTACAAAAAAGAGCTGGAGTTGGGTATCTTTGATGGTTTAATTACCCCGGTCTGCTCCTACATACTAAGTGTTGTTTGAGGTTTGCCTATTGTGTTGAATATTTGAACCCCTAGCTTGGTAGCTCGGTTGGTAGAGCGCTCGCCTAGACAGCAGAGTGTCGTGGGTTCGAATCCCTCCTAGAGCCGGGAAATAAGAGCTGTCCTGGGTGTAGTAGACTTGTTTGCCTTTGCCTTGCTACCTCACTTTGTTGCTGACAAATGTGTGGCGTGACTCTTGTCTTTGGACATATGATCATACGGATGCCCAGATGCAACATGAATAATAGATTAGGGTGAATGAGATACGCATTTGTGTGAGTAGTATCAGTGAGCATGATTTAGTTCATTTTGTCTACACATGCTTTGTATCGTGCACACATACATTAGGACTCACTCTCCATCCATCCACTCATGTACATCACATCGTGGTTTAAGTGTCTCTTCACCACTCTACCATGCTGGGACACGGTCCTCGCCATCTGTGACCTGATCTTCTTGGAAGGTTGCTAACCTTTGGTGTTTAGTGTTCTACAATGCTGTGTACTATTTGAATGTCTGTGCAGGATATCAATGCCTCTTTTGTGGTGCATTAGCAATACTGGAAGTGTGTTCAGGTATATATAGTGCAGTAGATTGTAAAATAAATAGAGTGGGCCACCTTTTTAAAGCTGGCCCTAAAAGTCAACTTTCTGAGCCCTTCAATAGGAGCTGATTGTGTAAATGATAAAATATTTGAGTCTCATTATAGATACCATGAAATTCTGTGGAACCCGGCAGAACACTGGCTTGAGTAAAACAAAGCACTGAAGTGCAAACCCTCGGCGAACTGTGACGCACAATCGTAAGTAAACGCATGCACCGTACCACTAATTGATGGGCTGGGTTTAGCTTTAGCTGTTACTCGTGGTCTCTTGCCAGCTCACGCAGAGTCTGACGCGGTCTAACTGCACTACTAGATAGCATGCGAGAGGCGATACACGCCCTGCGTTGCATCTTCTGGTGACTCCGAGGTACGCAGAGCACGCGGGTCGATCATGCCGTAGTAAGCCGTTGTGTATTTGCATATCGGCTTTTTCGCGCTCTAGCTTTGCAACGGAGCGTTTTCAGAGAAAACCGTTCGAAATTTCTTACCTTCATTGCTCGTTCAGTAGGTGGTATCCTTTGTGAGACGAACAAACACCCGAGAAGTGAGATTGAGAGTTACAGACACACAGACACACAGACCCAAGTACTGTAACCCTCGCTGCGCATGCGCGCCGAGGGTTAATTAAGCCCCACCTAATTAACAGACTGTAGAAATGGGTTCATTGCTGCGAGCAGCCTCATTCCAATGGAAGTCATTCTGCAGACTCAAGGCAGTGTAGCTAATGCACACACACAGCTTGAGCCAATATTTTTCTATTGACGAACTCGACCAACTCGCAGGCCAGCCTCTCCTCTATGGCGTATAATCAGTGTCAATAGTATATACAAACGTGCTTTGGATGAGGAGGTCTGTTCACTCTAGTATTAGAGGTCAGTAAACTTTAGGGAGAAGTCTGCTTTAATGGGAGGTTACTGGGAGGAAGGTCCACTTTACTAGGAGGTTGGTCCACTAGGAGGTCAGTCTACTCTACTAAGAAAGCGAGGACATGGCCGCCAACATGGAGGGTAAGAACGGAGGCAGCGGTTGTGGACTGGGCGCAGGCACGTGATTGCTACAGTTGCCATCAGTCCTCGACCTCTGTGCTCATCTGCCGCGAGCTAAGCAAATTCTTTCTTGCAGGAGTGGGTCTGCTCGTCCGACCTCTTAGTGAAATGGACTGACCGCCTCATCGAACGTGCATGCGTACTGTTTTTTGACACTGTTTACACACCATAGTCCACATGAAAATAATATATCAAGCCAGCAGTTGCATTTGTTCAGAGAGGCGAGGAGTAGAATGTAAAGATTGTACTTTTTCCAGTCAGTAGTTTATGGGACGACATACAATTACACTGCGAATGAAGAGGGCCTACGCACACACACACACACACCACAGAGAAAAATTCTGTAATCTGATGTAACCACATTGTACGAACCCTGCTGACTATTTTCATGTCTCCAGGAATTCGTCCATTTCATTCAATAATCTGCTATTCCAATCATATAGCTGAGTTACTGGCCATGGATCGGATTGAGGCTATCCTTCCGTTCATTCAGAAATTACCATCTAGACTATAAGTGGCTAAATTCACTGTACCCGACTGGCTGATGTGTCGAATAAAGCAAGGCATCCCATCAAGTCCTTATTCCTGTCCCTGTGGAGAACTTCAGTAATGTGTGTGGAGCTGGAGCGATATAGGAGCATTCTCCTACGTGATAATCCAGCAGCAGTGCCTACTGGAACCGAGTTAAAAACACCCAAGAAGCGTAGGACAGCTTGAAGTAAGATCTGCTTTACTAAACAAGTTACGTAATGGGCAAATAATGTGCCTGTCCATTCTTCCTCTGGTTCCCACACCCCACTTTTTTGCACTTCAATTTTCCATTTTTGTGCCCAGAAACTGCATTGTTTGCGATGTACATTAAATTAGCAGTAAGGGGAGGGCTAATATGAAATGCTGAATCCCCTTGTGTGGAGTATCTTTGTCCTATCTGTACATACACTGTGGTTGCTAATTTTTTCATCTGGATTTTCTTTGCCTTTCTCTTTACCACACATCCCCAGCTTTCTAAATGCTATTTTAAACTAAGTTAACCAAAGGCTTTTAAAAGTAGGCAGGGGTTAACTTTGCACCCAAACCCACCCTAGTGTGCCTGGCATAGTGTTCAGGTGTTCAAATGAAGGGTTTAGCTCTAGAGTACTTTGTAGACTGCAGGCCAGCAAATACCGCAATAAGGATAGCATAATGTAAACTTAGAATATCTATTTATTTTCACAGGTTTGGCATCAACACCAGTTGGTCACTTTTTGGTCGGATCATAATTGCTCTAACCCCTGTTTCTTCAAGAAATGTATATACCTGCCGCCCGTGACACAACTGTTCCAGCTACCTCTAGTCTATTTGAAACACCTACCAGGAGTAAAAATAAGATTCGTTTGGATGGTGACAGTGAATGCCACTCAGTCAGTTTGTCATCCAGGAAGAGAAAGAGAGACAATCAGGAGAACTCTGATCCAGAATTCAATGTCCCTGCCATTAAAATGAAGGAGTTACTCATCCCAGAGAAACGTCTCCGCCCTTCCCCGTCCTTTTATACCAACAGCAAAACTCATTCTCCACCTTTCTCACCGTCTCTTTCTATTCCTGCAGCATTTATCTTCTCCCCAACTCCTACAGCGAGTTGTGGAACCTTAGTCTATGAAACGCCATCATCTAAACTTGCAGCTTCTCCCAAGACTGAGCGTGAGATGCTATCTCCAGCAGTGAGAAGAAGTGAAAGGGTAGCTCAGAGGAAGAGGAGCCTAGCAGGCATGAAACAACCGTCCTTGCTTTCATTTTTATATCCTGTGAGTTGCAATGGAGTGTACACCAGAGTATTATTGTCCTTTTTCGATATTATTATTATGGTACTTTTGTTTGTTTGCTTTTATTGGGGGATTATAACGCTTGCATTTCGTTTCAAAACCTACTTGTACACATGCCATAATGGTTGTTTTGTATAATGGTATATTTAGCATAGTTATGTAGCCAATGTCATCACTTCTGAATAATTATTTTTCAACAGAGGGAGTGCCCGCTACAAGATAGGCTTCACACTAGGGAGTGTACCAGTGGAGAAAGAGCAGCATTTCAGAGCTTTGCAACTGCCACTTCAGTCAAAACTCACCTGAACACTCAATTAATGTACTAGGGAGTCCAATTCATTTATTTTAAAGAAGTTTTTTGTGAATATTTCTATGATCACATCATTCTGTGTGGATGCCCAGCCATTGTCTTTTAACTTGTATTGATACAGTAAGGGTTGGCTGTAATCAGGTTGGAGTGTCTTAATATTTTACAGCCAACCCGAACTGTAGAAGAGGGAGGTCTGACTACTGCTATATAGTGGTCACCAGTGGTCATAATGAACCTTACCGAAATACCTAACTTGTTGCTGGGTCAGTCTCGGTCTGCCATAATTATGCAGAAACAAAGAAACTATTATAATTATGCAACGCTTATGGGCACCCAGAAAGAGAGTTTCACGCTACGCGCACTCTTGAGCGCTTTCAGTGTGCTTAGCATAACTATCGCCTTCCATAGCTAGCTAATCCATAATTCTTTGTTCGAGCTCTCTCCATTATAATAGCAAAAATACCTCAGCCTTGCAAACACCTCAGCTCATTCCGGCGGCGGCGACCTCCCGATGTCTGCCATTAACCCCGGCCCAGCCCACCCTCCCGGCCCGACCGTTTATGACGGAACTCCTCGAGCTTTCAACGCAACAGAAACCGGCAACTCCATACCTGTAGCAAACACCACGCGGCAGACCTGGCTACCTGCCCCATTATCGACAACGTTCTTCCCCACCACGTCAACAACAGCATGGTCCAGTTGCTTGCTATCCGGCGGCGCCACCGGCCTGGCGTACGGGGGTTCGGCCGTCGACAGTATACTTTCCCTCATAATACCCTTCAGTATTTACTAGTGTGTTCAACACCCCAGCTACATTCCCGTTGGACACTGGTGCGGCTGTGAGCCTTCTCCAATACAACGTACAAAGCTAAAAAAAAGTGACTATGATAGAGCTAACTCATTTGGTTCAATGGTGGAGTGACAGTGTAGGAGATCTTAAAAACGCGAGCGTAGTGCTAGACCGTTAGTGAACTCTTTTAATTATCGCTTTTGTCCACCTGTAGCCTGTGGTCCCAGATTAGCCCTAGGACTCTTTTGGACATTTTAATGGCGGTGGTTAGCTAGCTACACGGTATATAGAATGAAACTTGACAACTTTTTTTTACCTTTCTCTAGCTGAAAGATTGTCATGTGTGATAGGATTGGAGCTATTAACGTGCTCACAATCTATTCCTTGTCTCCCTTCTTTTTTGAAGACATGACTTTTCCAAAACCTTCAGTTCCGAGACCAGAGACTGCATCTCAACAGAATAAGAAGCGAAAGAAGACCTAAGAACGCCCACGCATTATTAATTAGCTATGGTTGCTATGGTGTTTTCACAGTTACCGTACAAGATTTGTATGAAATTCCGTAGTATCATTTTGTAAAGGTTCCTAATGAAAATTGTTGCAAAAAAAGTCATTTTCATATTCTGTGCCATAAGGGCCCTTTTTGCTTGCCAGGTCACATATGTAGTTCACTCCACTTACGAGAGCAGCCACGACCGTCTTGAGTCTAGGTGGCCGTCGCGGACTACGTTGTGGGTTAGGAGAACATTAGTCATGGTAGTTTTCTGATTTTTTCGTTGATGGTCTACCAATTGCACACGGTATGTGATTGGGATTGCTAGATAAATAAATGTAGATAGCTGCAAGAAAAACTGTGCACTGCAATAAAAATGTAAGGCTTCAGATACATAGTAAGCTGAATTATAATTGGCGAGCGGGAGCGAGCCAACCTAGTCGTACGTTCGAGCGGAATTTTCTGTGTATATAATATATAATATTAGAGAGTCGGTAGACTCTCTATATAGGGATGACGCGGGTGAAATCTCACGTGATCCGCGTACAAAACGACTAAAAACTCGGTGAGAATCACTTCCTAGGCCTTCAAAACATACTAGCAATAGTCTACGGGCCCATGTCTACCTATACATGTCCCCCAAGAGCTCATACGCACCTTCAGTCGTCCACACGAGAATTCGCTCATACGCGATTTCACGATTTTCGTGTCATCATATTCTTCATCTTCTTCTTCTTCTTCTTCTTTAAACCCGCTATCTCCTTACCAGTACCAGTTCAAGCACTGATTTTTTCACTGAAGGTCTCCAATTTCGCCGGAGGTGTGCACGGACATCAAGCGATCGTTTCTTTCTTGCCGCTAGTCACTACGGTAGATCATGGAGCTCTTCCCTGGTCGACCTGAACAACGCCATTTGCTGCTTACTCAGCATCAGTGATCCGCGCGCATGCGCCAGGCAGGGGCGTTGTCCAATGTGCTTGCGAGCGTATTCTACCGGGCGAGTTGGCAGACCTGCAGAGGAACTGTCAGCCTCCAGTACCTTCTGTAAGTAAGGTGTGCACATTTCCAACTTGCTATCTTGCTGTTGATATGCACGAAGAGCAACTTGCCAGAGTCTGCGCGGTGTTATGCGAGCCTTGCGGGGCACTCAGTCAAATGGGCCTTCATTGTTTGTCCCCCCAGGTTGTAGCCTGATTACCAAAGCCTGCCAATGAAACCACAACCATGTGCAATAATCTAATTACATCCTTGTTGAAGACAATACATGGTATCTAGCAGCCCATTAGCTACTACTTTCAATTTGTCTATGGTAGCCTATCTACAACATAGCCATGAACATCAGAGTGACTGTAACAATAAATGCAGTGTTGCCAGAAGCTGTTAAAAATAGTGGAAACAAGTGGAAAAATCATTTCTTCAAAATGAAAGGGGGATATAGGGATGGCTTGAAGTACCAAAAAGGAAGAAACAAGGGGTCATTACACAGCAAAGTTGCACAAAGCTACATGACACCATCCCTATATCTTTGTTGTTATATATACGGCTCTGTAATAGAGGTTGTCTTGCATGTATACTTAGCTCAAGGGAAACTTTGCTTATAAACAATAAAACAAAGATATAGGGATGGTGTCATGTAGCTTTGTGCAACTTTGCTGTGTAATGACCCCTTGTTTCTTCCTTTTTGGTGCTTCAAGCCATCCCTATATCCCCCTTTCATTTTGAAGAAATTGATTTTTCCACTTGTATATATGCGTTCGTACGTCGTGTAAGTGCGCATGCGCGTATTTGTACGCGCTTCTTTTTATCCGAAATTATTTCAACTCTCCTCCATTCGACCATCGGTGACTATACCTCTTCCCAATCTCAAGGTGCAACTTGCATAATACGCTAGGGCACATACTGCTGCATGCCAGTTGCCAGGTGGACCACGACTGACGAGCGAAAGCGTAAGGTAAGTACCGTTCTGCTCACCTGCTCACCGTTCTGGCAATATACAGTACGCATGTAACGGCGACAGGTAGATCTGTCTTGCTTCACGAAAGGAAAGCTGTGCGCGTTATGCAGCCCGAACATCGCGGTGAAATCCCAAGTTGGGTCGCTCCCGCTCGCCAACAATGTTCAACATTTCCACTAGTATATACACCTGAGCTTATATGTTTGATTTGGGGGATATATTTTGTAGGGAAGACAGACTATGAAAGAGTGACAAGAAAATCTGGGTGTGTTTGGTAGTAGTTTGCTAGTTAATATTCACGACGTGTTTGTCGTAGGCAGATCCTTTGGTATTCATGCTATTAATTATATAATAGCTGATATTCACAAAGTGTTAGAACCACAGGTCTCAAAGACATTTCTGTATGTAACACCTCCTTCGTGTTTTGTTAAGCGTGTGTGCACGGTGAGTCCTATCGTTTTTCATATCCTGGAAACCTCTCCCTCTTCTACCAGTGCGCAGCTGCCACTCTCTGTGGACAGCTAGTACTCATTGGTGGCAGGCGAGGTGGGTCACCAGTCAACTCCATTCACCAGCTAGTGGATGGACAGTGGGTGGAGATTGGCTCTATGACTAGTGATAGGGGCTGGTGTTTAGTAGCCAGTACATCACCTGACAAAATCATCATAGTGGGTGGATACGAGCTATTTGGCACACTAGATCGTACTGTTGAAGAATGTGTTGTTGTATAGTTTCATGCACTTTTTGTGTCCATTATCTCATAATACACAACATTTCAACTCTCAAAACAGTTAGAGACATTGTGTGTGTCACTGTTTTTGTACAAGAATGATGTAATGATGATGTAATGTCTATTTCATTTTGGCCATGAGATCGGTCATGTCAAGCGAGACTGCGATTCTCTTGCGGTTCACAGCAGGTTCTGCAAAACAGATCCTGTCAGGAACAAAGTTAATGCTTACAATGACACATGCACACTTAACATTGATAACTGAGTATCGTGAGGCCTTTAGAAATGCCTAGAAATTTACCTGATTGTGTTTGGTGTCCGGTTGTATGGCGTATTCATACACTATACACTTCTGGGCAATACCAGTGCCAACACATGGAGAGCGACTTAGACATACCAGTGCACACAGAAAACACCTTGGCACATGGCACAAATTAGGTTTCCAGTCGTGACCATTATGGCAGTGGCGGGAATTGTTTCTCGTGCCTTCTGCGGATAGACGCACACGAGGCTATTAGAAAGTGGTGTGGCTGCCCACGCGTCGCAAAGATCTGCTGGCATAAACCTGGCCACGATGATTTGCTTCACGTGCGCGACTACATAATCATCAGATAGCACCCGTACTCTGTATGTAGACTATTTTACTCGTTATCCAAGTTACGTAACTACCAATTGCTCATTCGTGATCAAGTGTATGCATAGTGGAAATAGTCACGGCTCAGCATAGAGTCACTGAAAGACAGATGAGCGTGCCACGCGCAAGCGCTGCGTCGTGCCACACATACGAGAACAGAGAGAAGTTGCGCAGCCCTGTTTTTCTCTCCACCTCCATCCCTTAGAGATGTCATGGTGAGGTGAATGCGAGACTGTGAGACTCCGCAAAAAGTCACTCCAGAGACACCTGTGCAAACGGTACACCACGTATGCAGCCACTGTGATTACATTCATGAGGATCCGAGTTTATTTATATTATCCTAGATGTCATGACATGTCATGTGGATCTCCCCTCCAGCTCACTGTGCAGTGTCATCTTAAACGAAGACAGCACATGTGAAACTGATCATAGGATACTGCAATCAACTGAGTGGTCGAGTTGCATCCTTCACCCACGTTACTCAACTCATCAGTCTCCCATATGATGTAGTATCACGAGAAGTGGAGGACTTCCTTCATGCGCCATATCACAGAACCTGGACTCGTCATAGCTGACAGCGGAACTAACGTGCTGTACGGGGCATGGGGTTGCGATCTCGTATAAGTAACAAACTATACACACTACGACCGACCGAAATGGGTAGAGAAATACCCTCCAATGAACACTGCATGTTCCGACACTGCTGTAGTTAGTACATCTGATGGTGAATACCTCATTGGGGAGCTTGGTGGTGGTGTTTCGATTGCACTATTTCAAGTGAAGAGCAGAAGATGGTGCCAACTAACAGACTTACCACGACCTCTCACCTTCCCTTCAGCCACAATATGTGGTGATCAGTTGAATGTGATAGGAATTGATGCTAATCGCTACTCGTGTTCTCTTGCAGCCCTACCATCCAGTGATCAACCAATCACATCGCCTCTCACCCTATCCTGGAAACCTCTCCCTCATCTACCAGTGTCAGGCTCAACAGCTGCCACTCTCTGTGGACAGGTAGTACTCATGGTGGCAGGCGACATGGGTCACAAGTCAACTCCATTCACCAGCTAGTGGATGGACAGTGGGTGGAGATTGGCTCTATGAGTAGTGGTAGGAGCATGTGTTTAGTAGCCAGTCCATCACCTGACAAGATCATCATTGTGGGTGGATATGGATCACCTGACAGTACTGTTGAAGAATGTGTTGTTGTATAGTTTCATGCACTTTTTGTGTCTATTATCTCATAATAGACAACAAAAAACAGTTAGAGACATTGTGTGTGTCATTGTTGTACAAGAATGATGTAATGATGATGTAATGTCTATATAGTTAATTTTGGCCATGAGATAGTTCATGCGGTTCTCTTGCGGTTCACAGCAGGTGCTGCAAAACAGATCCTGCCAGGGGGGAAATGGCTTATACAATGATTAATTTTGCATGTGTATTAACAGACACTGTACATTACGTGCCATAATGTTCTGTGATACTCACAGGTGTTGGTTGAAGGTATTTACTTCGCTCTAATAGATGTTCTGTTCTCAGTTTTCTGATAAATATTTCAAGGACGAAATGGACCATTTTTGGCACCTCTTTTTTTTCATTGGGCAGTCTTACTTCACATGTGAGAGAGCCACATATGCTATAATTTCAGGCCATAACTCACTTTTTTAATTGCTCCAGTTCATCATCGTAGTCATCAGACAACTCATCTGATGGCAGATCTTATAAGGAGTGAGAAAAGGGTTAAATTGCTTACTGCACCATATCACTAAGTACGGTAGTACTTAGTATATGGGGATGACGCAAGTTGTCCTGCATTATGCCCATACATTTGAGATTTTCATGTTTCACTTTCAGCTTCAATCAGATCCAACTTTTGGATGACACGGGTGAAATCTCACGTGATCCGCGTACAAAACGACTAAACACTCGGTGAGAATCACTCCCTAGGAGCAATAGTCTATGGGCCCATATCTACCTATACATGCTCCCAAACACCTCATACGCACCTTCAGTCGTCCACCCGAGAATTCGCTCATAGCCGATTTCACGATTTTCGTGTCATCATAATTATTCTTCATTTTATTCTTCTTTAGACCCGCTTTCTCCTTACTGGAACAAGTTGAAGCGCTTATTTTTTTAACTGAACGGAGACAAGTAAATAAAAAATTCTGCGAATTAAAGAAGTATGGAATATAGGGATGCCATAAAAAGCCAGGAGACAAGACAGGGATGACATAGTTCATGTGATGCAGTGGTACAATAGGATGATTGTTACATCTTCAAACTGACATTTCTTGCTCATGTAAATTTTACTCCACACAAGCCCTATATTGTCGCAAAGCACGAGTGATCTCTATCGTATGATGTGCAGCTATGACTCGTTTTCTATGCACGTAAGACTGGTAGCAAATGCCCTCTCTGACAGGTCCTCAGTTTTGCGTTTACTTCAATGTTCGCTCAACTAACCGGTTTTACAATGCTGCTTTCCCTACAGAATTCGTTTGCCAGTCTTCACACTACACTATTCAAAACTCATGTCATGAGTAAGAGTGTTGACAATATGGGGCTTGTGTGGAGTAAAATTTACATGAGCAAGAAATGTCAGTTTGAAGATCATCATCCCATTGTACTACTGCATCACATGCCCAGGTCATCCCTGTCTTGTCTCCTTGCTTTTTATGGCATCCCTATATTCCACACTTTTTTAATTCGCAGAATTTTTTATATACTTGTAAGGATAATATGGCCTGCAAGACATTTTATTAGTGAGACAAAATAAGTGTTCAGAATTCTGCAATCAAGCACCTGATCTCCCCTTATTCAGAGGTTTAGAACATTTTTGTCCCATATTTGCCGTAGTCGGTAAAATTGCACTCCATTCTTTGAAAAGCTACTATAGTGATGAGTAGTTAGTGAGATGGCTTAGGCAAGTGTTTTAGTAAGACAAAATAAGTGTTCAGTGTGATGTAACATTTACGTGATTCTAATTTCGCATGAAACGCGTGAAAAATCAAACTATGTTGCGTAAGGGATAAAATGATAAATGTTACTAAAGATAGAAACAAGTGTGATGGTGTAGTCTTACCTTGGTGGGTGTGGCTAGCAGGGCCAGTTTTCTTGCCAGACGTCCTGTCGTCATCTTCTCTCTTCTCACACACTGACACACCCAATGACCCGTCATGTGACTTGTGGGTGTGGCCAGGACTATCCTCCTCCATTGTTGCTGGGAGTGATTGCTAGGAAACCGTAGATAGGAATGTAATCAAGAACCAACTGGAAGAAGAAACATTTTTCTTACGTGGATTTTTCTTATTCTTCCCAGGTTTGGGGTGTGGTTGGTAGTCATGGAAACGGACGAGACACCGCCCTAATCTCCCTCCTCGTCTCCCTTAATAAAGGCAAGTGTTTCATCCAGTGGCCGAGAGTCAGTCTCACTGCAGTTGTGTTGGGGATCGTCTGCAAGAATGGGAAGCACTTGTTTGACACAAATTTTTAACAGCAACTCACAAAATTTGTGAATTGTGAAAAAAAAGGACAGAGCAAACCAGATTAGTATGACACAAATTTATGTTTCTTTCTTTTTCTATCCTTCATCTTTTTGAACCCCCACTTTTATTTCATTTTTTGTGTACTTTATTTTAATTTATATATTACGAATTAATACCTCAGTGACTCCTTCACTGAACAGATTCGCTCCCTGGCTCTCACTTCACCGGCAATCTCGCTCCTACTCAACTGTACCATCAATACTGGCAGACCAGCAAATTTTCTCCACACGCGCAAAGCATCTAGCATCGATCGTCCGCGATCTCTATTTTTTCTTTTTTTCTTTTTTTAAACAGTTTAGCACAGAAGCAAGGAATACATGTAAGTAGCACTCAATTGCTAATACGACACATGATTCCCATGAGAATAAAAATAAGACGTTTGAACAGAGAAAAAGAGGACTCAGAACATGGAGTACTATCAAGATGTTTACTTACGAGTGCGCGTCACAGTGCACCGAGGGTTTGCACTTCAGTGCTTTTCATTGGGTCTGTGTGTGTCTGTCTGTTACTCTACATCTCACTTCTCGAGTGTTTGTTCGTCTCACAAACGACACGACCTACTCAACGGACAATGAAGGTCAGAAATTTCGAACGGCTTTCTCTGAAAATGCTCCATTGCAAAGCTAGAGCGCATCCAGCATTGTACGGCTAATGCCGGTATACGTCATTTTATCAGACTCTCGGCTAGCTACTAGCGGGAGACCGCGAGTAAACGCACACTAATAGCCCAGCCCATCAATTAGTGGTACCGCGCATCAGTTCGCCGAGGGTTTGCACTTTAATTACCCTCGGCGCGCATGCGCAGCGAGGGTATATACTGTAGTTGGGTCTGTCTGTCTGTCTGTCTGTCTGTCTGTGAGTCTGTGTGTCTGTCTGTTACTCTAAATCTCACTTCTCGGGTGTTTGTTCGTCTCACAAAGGATACGACCTACTTAACGGGCAATGAAGGTCAGAAATTTAGAACGGTTTTCTCTGAAACTGCTCCGTTGCAAAGCTAGAGCGCGAAAAATCCAGTATGCCAATACACAACGGACGGGTTGGCTTACCACTGTCGGATCGATCCGCGCGCTCTGCGTACTTCGGAGGCACCAGAAGATGCAACGCAGGGCGTGTATTGCCTCAAGCATACTTAGTTAGCCCGCGTCAGACTCTGCGCGAGCTGGCAAGAGACCACCCTTGACGAAATTTGCTAGCATAATTTTGAGCAAAATAGGTAGCAAAGTAAATAAGCAATTCTGCTAGCAAAATGGGCTGTCAATTGTACCTATGAAGCAAAATAGGCAGCTTTGCTCTGTTCCTGCCAACCACCCACGCATCGGCGCCTCTGCGCCATTTAGTGACAGGCGTTTCAATGTTTCGCACTGTAGAATACACGTTTTATTAGAAATATTATATGGTCAGGGCACGTCCATTTTTGGCTATACCGAACTCTCAGTCATGTTGCAGTAGAACAGTCGTTCCATTTTTCATAATGACTCAGTTGTTTAGTGTTTTAGTATGTACTCAACCATTTTTAATGGAAATTTCTACAAGCAAATTGCGTACAATAAAAAGCAAAATAGGTACACTTATAAAGCAAAATAGGTAAAATATTGAGCAAAAAAGAAAAGCAAAATAGGCAGAGAAAAAATTTCGTCAAGGCGTAACTAAACCAATTAGTGGTACTGCGCATGCGTATACTGACGCGTGCGCGTCACAGTGCGCCGAGGGTTTGCACTTCCGTGCTTTTCATTACCTTTGGCGCGCATGCGCAGCGAGGGTACTGTAGTTGGGTTTGTCTGTGTGTGTGTGTGTGTGTGTGTGTGTGTGTCTGTCTGTTACTCTCAATCTCACTTCTCGAATGTCTGTTCGTCTCACAAACGATACGACCAACTTAACGGGCAATGAAGGTCAGAAATTTTGAACGGTTTTCTCTAAAAATGCTCCGTTGCAAAGCTAGAGCGCTTCCACATTGTATGGCTAATTCCGGTAGTCGCCATTTTATCGCTGGCGGATAATGCGCATGCGCTTATATTTAGCAAAGGACCGGGTCCGCTTGCTCCTTCCATCTTGAAGGCACAAGAAGTCACAACGAATGGCGTGTATCCACTCTCGCGTGCTATCTACTACTGTAGCTGGCCCGTGTCAGACTCTCTGCGAGCTACTTCGCCGAGGGTTTGCACTTTAGTGCTTTTCATTGGGTCTGTCTGTCTGTCTGTTACTCTCAATCTCACTTCTCCGGTGTTTGTTCATGTCACAAAGGACACGACCTACTTAACGGGCAATGAAGGTCAGAAATTTCGAACGGTTTTCGCCCCGTTGCAAAGCTAGAGTACGAAAAAGCCAATATGCAAATATACAACGGACGGGATGGCTTACCGCGGTCTGATCGATCCGCGTGCTCTGCGTACCTCGGAGGCACCCGAAGATGCAACACAGGGCGTGTATCGCCTCTCGTATATATGCTATCTAGTAGTGTAGTTAGACCGCGTCAGACTCTGCGCGAGCCTGCAAGAGATCACGAGTAACAGCTAAAACTAATCCCAGCCCATCAATTAGTGGTACAGCGCATGCATTTACTTACGCGTGCGCGTCACAATGCGCCGAGTGTTTGCACTTCAGACCCTCGGCGCGCATGCGCAGCGAGGGTAGTGTAGTTGGGTTTGTCTGTCTGTGTGTCTGTGTGTCTGTGTGTCTGTTACTCTCAATCTCACTTCTCGAATGTTCGTTCGTCTCAAAAAGGATACGACCTACTTAACGGGCAACGAAGGTCAGAAATTTCGAACAGTTTCCTCTGAAACTGCTCCGTTGCAAAGCTAGAGCGCGAAAAAGCCAATATGCAAATACACAACGGACGGGATGGCTTACCACAGTCGGATCGATCCGCGTGCTCTGCCTACTTCGGAGGCACCAGAAGATGCAACGCAGGGCGTGAATCGCCTCTTGCATGCTATCTAGTAGTGTAGTTACTCTGCGCGAGCTGGGAAGAGACCACGAGTGACAGCTAAAACTAAAAACCAGCCCATCAATTAGTGGTACGGCCCATGCGCTTACTTACGGATTTGTACTTCTATGCTTTTCATTGGGTCTGTGTATGTCTGTCTGATACTCTACATCTCACTTCTCGAATGTTCGTTCGTCTCAAAAAGGATACCACCTACTTGAACGGGCAATGAAGGTCAGAAATTTCAAACGGTTTTCTCTGAAAACGCTCCGTTGCAAAGCTAGAACGCGAAAAAGCTAATATGCAAATACACAACGGGCATGATCGACCCGCGTGCTTTGTGTACCTCGGAGGCACCAGAAGATGTAACGCAGGGCGTGTATCGCCTCTCGCATGCTATCTAGTAGTGTAGTTAGCCCGCGTCAGACTCTGCGCGAGCTGGCAAGAGACCACGAGTAACATTAAAACTAAACCCAGCCCATCAATGGTATATACGGCGTATGCGTTTACTTACGCGTGCGCGCCACAGTGCGCCGACGGTTTGCACTTCAGTGCTTTTCATACCCTCGGCGCGCATGCGCAGCGAGGGTACTGTAGTTCGGTTTGTCTGTCTGTGTGTCTGTCTGTTACTCTCAATCTCACTTCTCGAATGTCTGTTCGTGTCACAAACGATACCATCTACCCAACGGGCGACGAAGGTCAGAAATTATATGGGGTTTTCTCTGAAAATGCTCCGTTGCAAAGCTAGAGCGCTTCCAGCATTGTATGGCTAATGCCGGTAGTCGCGCTGGCGGATAATGTGCATGCGCTTATATTTAGCACAGGCTTACCTCGACCGGGTCCGCTTGCTCTGTCTATCTTGAAGGCACAAGAAGTCACAACGAATGGACTCTCGCGTGCTATCTACTACTGTAATTAGCCCGTGTCAGACTCTCTGCGAGCTACTTCGCCGAGGGTTTGCACTTTAGTGCTTTTCATTGGGTCTGTGTGTCTGTCTGTTACTCTTCATCTCACTTCTCGAGTGTTCGTTCGTCTCACAAAGGATACCACCTACTGAACGGGCAATGAAGGTCAGAATTTCGAACGGTTTTCCTTGAAAACGCTCCGTTGCAAAGCTAGAGCGCTTCCACCATTGTGCGGCTAATGCGTAGTCGGCCGTTTTTATCGCTGTGGAAAATGCGCATGCGGGCCCGCTTGCTCTGTGTATCTTGAAGGCACAAGAAGTCACAACGATAGGCGTGTATATATCGACTCCCGCATGCTATGAGTATCTACTACTGTAGCTAGCTCGTGTCAGACTCTCCGCGAGCTATATATACTAGCGGGAGACCACCACGAAAGAGCCCAGCCCATCAATTGGCAGTACCGCGCATGCGCAGTTCGCCGAGGGTTTGCACTGTAGTGCTTTTCATTAGAGAATAAATAGATTATATACATGGCCAAAATGAAATAGACATTACATCATCATTACATCATTCTTGTAAAAAACAGTGACACACACACAATGTCTCTAACTGTTTTGAGAGTTCAAATGTTATGTATTATGAGGTGATGGACACAAAAAGTGTATGAAACTATACAACAACACATTCTTCAACACTATTCAACAAAAATTCATCGTATCCACCCACTATGATTATCTTGTCAGGTGATGTACTGGCTACTAAACAGCAGTACCTACCACTAGTCATAGAGCTAATCTTCACCCACTGTCCATCCACTAGCTTGTGAATGGGGTTGACTGATGATGACCCACCTCGCCTGCCACCAATGAGTACTAGCTTTCCACAGAGAGTGGCAGCTGTTGACTCTCTCACTGGTAGAGGAGGGAGTGGCATCCAGAATAGGGTGAGAGGTGATGTGATTGGTTGATCACTGGATGGTAGGGTTGCAAGAGAACATGAGTAGCCATTAGCACCAGTTCCTATCACATTCAACTGACCACCACATAATGTGGCTGAAGGGTAGACGAGAGGTTGTGGTAAGTCTGTTAGTTTGTACCATCTTCTGCTCCGCACTTGAAATAGTTCAACTGTAGCAGTCCAATCATCACTATCATTACATGCACACCCCCCAATCACAATGAGGTATTCGCCATCAGATGTTTTAACTACAGCAGTGTGGGAACGTGCAGTGTTCATTGGAGGGTATTTGTTAACCCCTTTAATCTTTTGTAGTGTGTATAGTTTGTTAGTACGGCGAGATCCATCCACTCCCCCCACAGCAGTTAGTTCCCTGTTAATAATGACTAGTCCAGAGTTCTCATAAGGACATGAAAGTTCCTCCCATTTCTCAGTACTACATTCATATTGGTAGACTGAGTTGGAGCCAAGTGGGGTGAAGTATGCAAATCGACCATCAGTTGTTGCAGATCCTCTGACCATTCCACATGGTGCTGCCTTCTTACGATGACACTTCGCAGTGCGCTGAGGGGAGATCACATGACATGTAATGACATCATAATCATCAAATCTGGACCTCAGAATGTAACACTATGGCTGCATACATGTGTACAGTTTGCACATGTGTCATGCAAATTGATTGTAATTATCGATTACAGGCTACAGCTAGTTTATAGGCTCAAAATCCACACCCTCCACACATTTTCTATGGGAGAGAAAACAAGTGCGTGACTTCTCTCTGTCTCTTATATGTGGCACAACCAGCCTTGCGCATGGCAACGCTCATCTCTTTCAGTGACTCTGGCTGAGTCTCAAACCTGATTATTGTCCACATGCATACACTTTTTATATGAATGACACAGTAAGATTACGTAATGAAGAACGAGTAAATAGTCTACATACAGTACGGGTGCTACATATGTATAGTATGTGCAAACATAGTGGCCAGTTTAGAGCATGTATTCACAAACTTTTGCGACGCATGGGCCACACCCACTTTCTAATAATTATGGCTGTTTTGTCTACCGTAGAAGGCCACATAATGGCGATGGAACCATTTGGTGTCATGTGCCAAGTTGTGCACTGGTATTCATTGTATGTATGTGCACTGGTATCCCATAGTGTATATATAGTGTATGAATATGCCATACAACTGGACACCAACACAATGAAAAACACTTGAAAGTGCATAACCCTCGCCACTTTATTCTTCATTTCAGCAGCCATTGGCTACTAGCTACACTACCTCAGACTTTTGCACATGCGTATTCAATACTAGTTACTACTACAGGAAAGTGAAAAGCACTTGACAGTACATAACCCTCACCACTTTATTCAGCTACTTATAGCTACACTACATAAGTGACTCCTTCACTGAACAGATTCACTGGGCGTGTGCTGCTCTCACTTCACCGGCAATCTCGCTCCTACTCAACTGTACCATCAGTACAGGCAGACCAGCAAATTTTTTACACACGCGCAAAGCAACAAACATCTAAGTATATACAGCGATCTGTAATTGACGCACACTCACCTCGACAGCCGCCCGTTTCACCAGCTTCTCCGCTCCATAATCTTATTTTACCATGCATGCCTCCTACTTGATAATTGGCGAGCGGGAGCGAGCTAACCTAGTGGTCCAAATGGCGCGATTTTTCTATTTATTGGCGAGCGGGAGCTCGCCAATAAATAGACGCTCTTGCTGCTAGCTCGATGCCGAGCCAGGGAGAGAACTCTCGTCCATTTGGCGGCATTCGCTGCACTCTTTGGTACCTTACCGAGGCTTGCAATCTTCGTGGTTCCAAGCTGCAAGTTATAAGTAGCCTAGGTTGGCTCGTGCGGATATAATCATTGTGTGCTCGCTCCCGCTCGCCAAAAATGCTGTGCATTCGCCTACTAGTATGTCCACGTTTCACGCTCAGAGCTGCCGCGGTTACCAAGAAAAACGGTGGACAGACGGACGGACGGACGGACACACTCATGCGCACGCACACACACGTACACGCACGCACACACACACACACACCATTTTTATACTTGTGAGTATCACTAGACATCACCAGGACCCATAGACTTAGAGCAACCAGCCACTTGCCCCTTAGGAAATTCCATGTCTATGACATCACAACTCCCTCTAAATACCCTACTGTGAACCATAGGAGTGCAAGTCCCTCAGAGAGCCTAAGCTATGTGATTGAAACTACTTCAATACAGTACTGTAAGCTGTACATTTTGCACGAGAGTCTGTGACATTGGATGTGTGGGGAGAGTTGGCTAGCCATCAAAGATCTTTAACCCACCGTCCCCAGTTCTCAAGGCTGGGCATCCATGTCCTGATCTTGTGTTTGTATGAGTGAGACTGTGTAATTACAGTGTGAAAGGCTAGGGTTGCACAAGCGCAAAACACTGAAGCAGAAGTGGGTACCCTGGTAAATCTAAAAATACATGAAAAGTATATTTATAGCATACTAGCCACAGAGAATAGAAAAGAAAGAAAGAAAACCAGAAGTCACCCTCCAACCCCCATCCTCCACCCACACACAGACACAAACCACACAGTTGCACACAACCGGCAGGACACCAGGTGCCTAGCCTTGAGAACTGTGTAACTTTGACCACTGAGCTGCCAAGTTCACAAAAGTCTCCCAGCCTCTGGTCTCATTGTGTTTGTGTTTGGTCACTTTCCTTTCTCCCCCTTTCCCTCCCTTTCTCCTCGATCACCCCCACAAACACAACCACACACACACACACACACACACACACACACACAGACCAACTACAATAACCCTCGCTGTGCATGCGCGCAGGCGAGGGTTAATGAGTAAATTTCTAGGCATTTCTAAAGGCCCCATGATACTCTACCACAACAGTTATCAATGTTAATGTTGCCTACCTTTCGTGGTTTAACTACAGGTGGTAGGGCATGGGGTACAGCTGTTGCCAGGGGAGGAGGCTGGGTCTGACAAAAGAGGGTGGAAACACAGAGCAATATTCACGGAGCCAATGAATAAAAATGGAGCTTAACATGCAAAAAATGATCAACAAAGATATATGTAGCTTTGTGTGTCTTAGCTGTGTCATCACACCTAGTTTTTTCCTTTTTCGTGTTTGGAGCCAATCCCTATATGCGAAATAATTTTACCACTTGTATAGGTTAGGATGATCGTAAAACATTGCAGAACCTCATCCGTGGATCTTAGCATTATTCCGAAGACAAGTACAGCAACTCATTTTCACACCCACTTTACACCTTATACATTGCCACATTGCTAATGCATCTTACACAGTATGGACAGTGCATGGATAGGCACACAATAACCTTCGTGCCATTCTCAACTAGAACTTGGGACCTGAAAATGGACTGGCTGTAGAAATTACCTTGTTCACTCGTAAAACAGTTCCAAAGGCAGAAGAGTGCGGAGAAATGGCTCCAGACAAACTAGGGAAGGCTCCAGTCTCAGCCTCTCTGTATCTGTAGGGAATTATATAAGACATAATCAAAACCTCCAACAGAGCCTATCAGTGACTTACAATGGCAGTTTCAGTAGCTCAGTCATGGGAGGACCGTCTCTCATTGGACAAGAGCTCACGTGAGGGTGAAAGGCAGCCAGCTCTCCCTGCCAGCCACACCCTCTGTCCTCGTGGTGACAGAACACACGCAGCGAGTTCACTTGACGCTTGAAGTGCTTGCTAAACATTGTGCTCCAATCCTTCTTCTTGCACAGCGGACATGCCCCCCTCTCTCTCTGTATTCTGCAGGCAGCTTCCTCTGAGATATGATTACCACAGCATGATGTGAGGTGAGGATGGAGCAGAACACCAGTTGTCACAGGACAGAAGAAGTCATCTGATGGCTCCTCAACAAATGGATAGTCCTCATCCCCTGACGACACTTGGCCTGGCTCCTTGCTAAAAGAGTGAATTTTAAATCTTTACCAAAGATGGACCAAAATGTTTTACTACCTTTTGTTGGCAGCAGACTTAGCAATTGGCGAGCTGTCACTGGTTGAGGATGGAGCCACCTGCATAGAGAAATGAAAAGCACTACAGTGCAAACCCTCGGCGAACTGCGCATGCGCGATAACGCTAATTTATGGGCTTTTAGTATGCGTTAACTCGTGGTCTCCCGCTAGTAGTCTGACACGGGCTAGCTACAGCAGTAGATAGCATGCGAGAGTCGATACACACCCTTCGTTGTGACTTCTTGTGCCTTCAAGATACACAGAGCAAGCGGACCCGGTCGAGGTAAGCCTGTGCTAAATATAAGCGCATGCGCATTATCCGCCAGCGATAAAATGGCGACTACCGGCATTAGCCATACAATGCTGGAAGCGCTCTAACTTTGCAACGGGGCATTTTCAGAGAAAACTGTTCGACTTTTATTGCCCGTTAAGCAGGTCGTATCCTTTGTGAGACGAACAAACACGCGAGAAGTGAGATTTAGAGTAACAGACAGACAGACAGACAGACACACACACACACACACACACACAGAAAGACTACAGTAACCCTCGCAGCGCATGCGCGCCGAGGGTTAAAGACTCTGATGTCTGGTTGATAATGCATCGTAGGACCACACAATGGAATGCAAAGTGAACATACTATGACGCAAATCGTTCGGCCTTTCGCGACGTGTGAAGCAAAATTGCAGGCACTGAATAAAAAACTTTTTTGGTTATCTGCTTGTTGCAAAACTTCGTGTCACAGGCTCAAGCGAAGTAATGTGAACCAGGCTCAAGACAATGACAGCCTACTTACTGGTCTCTGAGGAGGGATTTGGTAGACACAAATCTGTGTTGAGGTGTGGATGTCTAGTCTAGTGACACTGAACTCCTTGAAGACAGACAATGCTCTCTTCTTCCTCAACGTCTCCACCACTGAGACAGGTACGAACCAAGTGACGGTGAAAGATCCAGTCCCAATGCTGTTTAACATCATGGCACATGTCTGAAGGTCGTAGCTGCTGGCATATCGTCTCCTGAACTTCTCCACGTCCTCCAGTGTTGCAGTTTGGGGCCAGTCAAACTTGACTACCATCTTCCTGAAGCCAGGTGGAGGATCTTCATCGAGTGGCCGAGGGTCAGCCTCACAGAACAGAACCAATGTCGTACGCTTTTTAAACTCTTCCAGATCCTTATTGTAGGCGGTCATTTCACTAGCACTCGTGTTGAAAGCCTTATGTTTCTTAGTCAGTTCTCCGATCAGGTGGTCGAGCAGATCAGGTGCGAGGTAGTTCCAGTAGAAGTTGAGGGATCCAAACAGCTCAAGATGGTCTTCGCACTGCCGAAGAGCCTTGTGATTCTCTTTGAGAAATAGTCGATGTTCGTGTGTCCGAATGTTGGTGAGAATGTAGACAACCGTTAGGACGGCAACACCGATCTTCTGTAGGCCTTGGATTGCAAGGTCCTTTAGAGTGTTGAACCTCTCGTGAAGGCGTTTGATTTCAGTCTCCACTGTTGTAACTATTAGATGAGTTACACAGATAACTACAACGCAAGGTACAGTTTACTCTCACTATTAGCAGGGGTTCAGTTGAGGTGGTGGCTTTGATTTGACCCCATCACCACCAGCAGTAGTGTTGGCTACTAAATCTGTTGTGTCTGAGATGATAGAGACATTACCAGCTAACCAGTCAGAGAACTAGTAACAAGTGGAGCTGATCGTAACATACCAGTAGTAGTCTCAGGTACCGCATCATGTGTTGAGTGTAGGTCAGGGAAATGAGCTGCTTCCACCCTCGCAGCTAAACTTGGTAGGTTGACTGAAGGACTCCTGAGAGCTTCCACAATGACCCTCCATGTCGGTCTGGGCTGGATTTGCCTCGTGAAAGCAAGAAGAATGTGCAGCAGGCGCTCTTTGGGATCCTGGTGTTGGCAGTGAATGGCCTCTACCTCGTGTGGCGGCAATAGCTTGACCCCGAGCACTTTGGAGTGGTTCTGCGCCTCCACAAGCTCGTCCAAAATTCCCGAGACGTCGTCTGATTTCAACGTCTCGTCAGCCGCTGGGGCTGCGCAAGCAAATAACATTATACAACATATTCATCCTCTGTGATTGCCCACCTTCCGCCATCTGTAAGAGCAGTAGTTTGCCGTGGAGAGAAAAGCTGATCGGCTCTGTTGTGGTGTGTGTTTACCTTGTATCCGTGCAACGCTCCCCTAGTCCCACGGCACCGCCCCGTTTGATAGTGGAAATGCTTGGCATTCTTTGGGCGAGGGGAGCTAGCTAGCCTTGCCTAACCATCTGCGCGCATGCGCAGCGAGGGTTACAGTAGTTGGTCTGTGCGTGTGTGTGTCTGTCCGACTATTCTGGCACTACAGGCTACGAGGCGGCCTAAGAGCGATACCAAACGCTTCAGTGCTACAAGCGCATGAAATATAAAAAGGCGATTTTCCTGAAACGACTGCGTTCGAGAGATGCCGATGAAACAAACGCCCCCAAAGCCAATATGATCCGCTCGCTCTGTGTACCTTGGGGGCTCAGGAAGTCACAACGAAGGGCATGTATCGACTCCTGCATGCTATCTACTACTGTAGCTCCCCGTGTCAGACTCTCCGCGAGCTACTAGCGGGAGACTACGAGTATACTTATAACGCATACAAAATAGGCCAGTAGCAGTTCGCCAGGTTTGCACTTCAGTGCTTTTCATTCACTGAAGGTAATGCAGCAGTACATATCAAAATGTATCTTGGGGTGAGGATGGTAGTCATGGAGAATGATGTCATCGTAAACAAACTTGTCGATGTCGGAGACCTGTCTTCTCAGTTCCAGTCTCGGGAACTCCGCTGCAGCTGGGGACAGGAATGGGGGAATGACACACTGCCCCTCTCATTACCATGGTCTTATTATTACCACAAATTCAATCAGGGTCTGTTGAGCAAGTTTTGGTATGTTCATTATACAGTGGACCCCTCTAATCATGACACTGATAGGGAGAAGAAAGTAAGGTGTCCGCATATCATGAGTTAAATTGCATGCAAGAACTGTTACTGTAAATGTCTATATTCTCAGGAGTGTCCTTAGAGATGAAAGAATAAGGTTTACTACCAGCAGACAATGTGATAAGCCAATTATTATAACCCACAAATCTGTATATTGAGTGGTTGGATGTGGTTGAGGTAGACATGTGCGTCTCCTAGTATAGGTAAGACGGCAGATTCGAGTGTCCTAAAACCCGCGTGGGAGGTTGGAATGCGCAATAGTACCGAGGCGGAGCCGAGGTTTCTATTGCGTCATTCCAACCGACCACGCGGGCTGCAGAACCACGAAGACACTCGAATCTGCCGTCTTAGTGGTTAAGAATATGGATAGCCGTACGGTTGGCTGTAGCTCGTCTGCCTTCAACCTTGGTTGGTAGCAGCTCTTTGAAGAAAGCACCGGGGAGGAGAGTTCTCCCAAGCCGATACCGGGTGCAATCCACGATTGCGTCGATGCTGGTAAGTACTGACTTTTCGACGGTAGCCCGGCAGGGGAGAGGCCTCCAGATTCCACACTGGGCACTGTCTTAGACTTCGTCGACGATGACTGAGAATCACTGTTATTAGCAGCATCGCAACTGTTCCGAGTCAGGGCGAGGTCTGAGTAGTCTCAGCTCGTGATCGTCGCTTCTGGACGCCCGGTCTGCGCGTACTGTAAACGGGAGGGTCTTAGTTAGAACTAAGCCACCTAACCGCAGGCTTAGGTGGAATAATGCCTCAAGTTTAACATAATTAACTCCCTCTCCAGCCGGGAGACTTTGTACATACTCTAGGAGATGCACATGTCTATATACCTCCACCACATCCAACCACTCAATATACAGATTTGTGGGTTATAATAATTGGCTTATCACATTGTTTTCTGCCAGTAAACCTTATTCCTCCGCCTCTAAGGACACTCCTGAGAATATAGACATTTACAGTAACAGTTCTTGCATGCAATTTAACCCCTGAAATGCGGGCACCTCACTTTCTTCTCCCTATCAGTGTCAGGATTAGAGGGGTTCCACTGTATAATGAACGTACCAAAACTTGCTAAACAGACCTTGATTCAATAATAGGTAGATCACTCATGTAAGCCATCACGAAAATATAACACCTTTTCATATATATTATATATAATAATATTCTTTCTTTCTGGACTCCCCTGACTCCCTAGACTCCCCTGATTCCAATGATTCCCTTGACTCCCTTGACTCCATGGACTCCCTGGACTCCCTTGACTCCCTAGACTCCCTGGACTCCCTAGACTCCCTACACTCCCTTGACTCCCTAGACTCCCTGACTCCCAAGACTCCTTGGACTCCCTGGACTCCCTTGACCTTCTCTCACTTACATTATACGCATGCGTTATGACGTCATGTCATCCTTTATAAGACATAGGCATTTCCGTTATAGCCAGTCGTGATAACTATTCCTATATACGTATATGAGCTGAGTAAAGATATATATTTTTCTGGAGCTTTTTGGTGATCCCGGCTCGCACGTGCTAAGCAACTCTTCAGAGTAACTACACAACAATTGGCGACGAGGATAGACACGTGATGTCAACCGAGGAAGGAAGAGAGGCAGCCCGACCTCCTGCGCCCGTCGTCGTGCCGCCAGCCGTCTCGCTCTCAGCTGTGGGACTCCATGGTGCAGTCGTTCCGTTCAACCCAGACCAAGACGATTGGAGTGAATACGTTGAACGTTTGGAACATTATTTTGCAGCGAACGACATCGTGTCAGCCGACAAGCAGCACGCAATCTAGGACCGTCGACCTACCGCCTCATCCGCACGTTGGTATCTCCCGACAAGGTCACAGACTTTACCTTCAGTGTTCTAGTGCAGAAGGCTCGAGCGCACTTCAACCCGAAGCCATCACCGATTGTAAAACGGTATGAGTTTAACACTAGACGCCAGGGTGAAAGCGAAGCTGTAGCCACATACGTAGCCGAACTGCGTAAAATAGCAGAGTTCTGTGACTATGGCCCTGTACTCAGCGACATGCTGCGTGACCGTCTTGTTTGCGGAATACACAACAAAGTCATACAGCGACGCCTACTCCAAGAGACCGCCCTCACGTTTGATAAAGCTCTGGGGATAGCCCTGTTGGGGGAAGCAGCAGACAAAGACTCCAAGAGGCTCACAGGTGGTACTCAAGATAAGGATCTACCCGCCCCTATAGAGCATGTGAAAGACCGCCCCAATCCCAAGCACACTGGGAAAGGCAACCGCTACACCAAGACTAACAAAGCACAACAACCACGACAGCAGAGTTCCCAGAACTCAGGGAAACAGGAGTGCTACAGATGTGGGGGCCAGCATAACTCTATCTGATTGTCTGTTCAAACACCATGAGTGTCATTATTGCAAAAAAAAGAGGACACTTGGCCAAGGTCTGCAGGCAAAAAAAGAAAGACAGTTCCAGTCACGAGCAAGCAAACTTCGTTGAAGAGGAAGGGGACAGTGAATATGGCATGTTTCATGTGGGCTTAGGCCAAACAAGACCTCTCTATGCTACCGTGACAGTCAATGGAAATCCTCTGTCGATGGAGGTGGACACTGGTGCATCCGTCTCGATTACCAGTCTTGAAACGTTCAAGACCATCCAGAACGGCGAATCTACGCTTCAACTTGTAGAGTCTACCGTGAAACTCCAGACCTACACCGGTGAGTCGATCCGAATCTCTGGCTCGACCAAGGTCCAAGTGGCACACAATGGTCAAACCCTGTCACTGCCACTGATTGTTACCGAAGGCAAGGGCCCTACCTTGCTAGGCCGAAACTGGTTGGAAGCGCTACAGTTAGACTGGAGGACGATTTTCACGATAGGGAGCAACCACACACTACAGTCAGTTCTGGAGGAGCACGCCGACGTGTTCAAAGATGAATTGGGGAAGCTGCAAGGAGTCGAAGCGAAGATCTATGTCGAGGAAGGCGCCCGTCCAAGGTTCGAGAAGTCCCGACCTGTCCCTTTGGCCATCCGCGAGAAGGTGGAGAAAGAACTCAACAGACTCCAGGCACTTGGTGTCATTCAGCCAGTCAGATTCTCTGACTGGGTGGCCCCAATAGTACCTGTCCTAAAGGGTGACGGCAGAGTGAGAATCTGTGGGGACTATATATAAGGTCACAATCAATCGCGCGGCAAGGTTGGAGAAGTACCCCATCCCTCGTATCGAGGAGCTGTTCTTGTCTCTCGCAGGGAGTAAAACATTTTCGAAATTGGATCTGTCGCACGCCTACCTTCAAGTCCCGCTAGACGAAGCTTCACGGCAACTTGTCACCATCAACACTCATAAGGGACTGTTCGAATATCAACGACTTCCCTTCGGCATCGCCTCAGCACCTTCAATCTTCCAGAGGGTAATGGAGAATCTTCTGCAACGAATCCCGAGAGTATGTGTTTACCTCGATGACATTCTGATTACGGGTTCAACCTAGCTCAAGTTCCGACCAGACTGGGGAACGCAGGCATGAAACGCGAGAAATGTGCCTTCATGCTTGACAGTGTATCCTACCGCGGCCATGTAATCAGCAGCGAAGGCCTCCGTACTGGAGACTTGAAGGTGAAAGCTATCATCGACGCACCAGACCCCAAGGATCTCTCAGAGCTACGCTCATTCTTGGGCATGGTAAACTACTACGGGAAGTTTCTGCCGAATCTCGCGACTACGTTGTCTCCACTCTATCGTCTGCTACGACAGTCTTCAGTCTGGCACTGGGGACCAAAGCAGAAAAAGGCTTTTCATGCACCGTGTCAAGAAGCTGCTGCTATCCAACCGAGTTCTTACGCATTTCGATGATCAGTTGCCACTTCTACTCGAATGTGACGCCTCGCCCAATGGTTTAGGTGCAGTACTCTCTCACCGAATGTCCGATGGAACAGAGAGACCAGTGTGCTTTGCTTCTCGCACATTGACTAAAGCGGAACAGAACTGCTCACACCTAGACAAGGAGGCGCTAGCCATAGTTTTCGGAGTGAAGAAATACCATCAGTATTTATATGGTCGACAATTCGAGATCAAAAGTGATCACAAACCTCTCACTCATCTTTTCCACGAGTCCAAAGGAATTCCATCCATGACCTCTGGCCGCATCCAGCGGTGGGCTTTACTGCTGGCCGCCTACGACTACCGCATCCATATCGGCAGGGTAAAGCAAACGCAAACGCTGATGCTCCTGAGCCGTCTCCTCTCACCTTCACCGGAACGGTCACACTCCACAAGCCTTGCAGAGTTGATCACTCAATGACATCTCGCGCACATCTCTCTCAACATCTCTCTGCAACAAGCCTCTCTCGAGTCCAGATTAAGGCATGACTGAGTGATCTGACTCTCTCTCTAGTCCGTCGTTGGGTCCAGGACGTGGCTGAACAAGAGCGAGTCAGAGTCCAGGGAGGGGCTGTTACATATTCCAGAGGAGGTTGGATTGGGATTGAGGGGGTTGTGTGTTATGGGATGCCGTGTGGTCGTGCGCTCCGTGGGAAGAGATCTCGCACTACAGATGATTCACGAAGACCATCTTCCTGTTCGCAAGAATGAAATCACTGGCAAGGAGTTACATCTGGTGGCCGGGAATAGACAAAGATAATGAAAGATGCGTGAAGAAGTGTCCAGTCTGTCAGTCTTCTCGGAAGGATCCACCAGTTGCTCCAGCGCACCCTTGGCCAGTGCCCGACAAGCCGTGGACAAGACTCCACATTGACTATGCAGGACCACTCGAAGGCAAAATGTTTTGCTGATCACTGACGCTCATTCGAGATGGATGAAAATCCATGCAACCAACACATCGACTTCGTCTGCAACGATGGAGTTACTCAGAAAGTCCTTTGCTTCTCTGAGTCTGCCTGAGGTGGTCGTGTCAGACAACGCGACAGCTTTCACTAGCAGTGAGTTCAGTGATTTCCTTAAGAGGAGCGGAATCCGACACATCCTCACACCGCCTTACCATCCAGCCTCAAACGGATTGGTGGAACGTTCAGTCCAGACATTCAAGGAAGGGCTGAAACGACTGAAGGAAGGTTCCACTGAACACCCGACTATCGCGGTTTTTGTTTAAGGCTCGTATGGGTCTGTGATGCTCTACAGAGTCAGAGCGGGGGCTCTAGCTTTCACCTTGAGAGATTATCCAGACTTGTGAACTGCAGAAAGTTATGTGTGATTATTTTTTGTTTGTTGTTTGTGCCATCCCTAATGGCAGTGCTGAATGAACTTTGAACTTTGTTTACGCGTGTCTCCGCGCGGAGAGTCTGCGGAACGGGCTAGTTACAGTAGTAGATAGCATGGGGGAGTCTATACATGCCATTCCTTATGACTTTCTGAGCCCCAAGGTACACAGGAGTGAGCGGATCAGGTCGCGGTAAGCCCAGTGATTATCACATGCCAATAATCAATACCCATGCGCACCACTAATGGATGGGTTGGGCCACGCTACGTGTCTGGGCAAGTTTCTCCGCTCCGACAACTACCCTGTGTTACGGGGAAACTCGTGTTACTGGTTCCGTCGTCCGCCAGCAAACAGCGATACTACAACTTGCGCGTTTAGCGCCGAGGGTTTGCACTTTAGTGCTTTTCATATAATTATACTAGTAGGCGAATGCATGGCATTTTTGGCGAGCGGGAGCGAGCACGCAGTGACTGTATCTGTACGAGCCTATTTACAACTTCAACCTTAGAACCACGAAGATTAGAAAGGGGTATATACAGCCTCGGTCAGGTATCGAAGCATATATAAGTGTATGTCTCTACCGTCTGTGTGCAGATGATTGAGTGTGACCTGTTCAGTAGTTGTTGTGTGTTGGGCCGCGGTCCCTTGTCACGAAACGTTCAGTTAGGCTAGCACATAACAGACGACGAAGGGCATCTTCTCTGGACTGATTCAGGCATGATTGCAGCTACACACATGCACGACATTATGACAGGCAGGCAGCATGTGAATTCTTTTCGGATAAAAAGAAATGCGTAATCCTAGAGCATGCGCAGTTGGACGACGTATGGTCGTCGATATATATATATATTAGGAAAATTCGCGGCGTTCGTATACCTCCCACTCACCAACTAGTGGAATATTGAACATTGTTGCGACGGGAGTGATCCAACTTGGTCGCATGCATAACGTGCCGTCAGCGCACAACTTACCTTTTCGTGAAGCAGATCTACCTGTTTTGCCGTTAGATGCGTATTGTAACATTGGCAGAAATGTTGAGCAAGTGGGGCAGAACGGTACTTACCGTCACATCGTCAGTCGTGGTCCCCCAGGCACCAGCAGTATCGCACGAGCAATCCTAGCAGTTGCACTTTCGAACCATGAAGATTTGGAAGCTGTACACCTCGGTTAGTCACCGAAGGTTGCAGCGCATGCCGTCCAATGGAGGAGAGTTCTCTGGCTAGATCGTCAGCGCGTATCGCGAGAGGGAGCGGTGTACGTGTGAAAGTGTGTAAAAATTTAGAAATATTTCGGATAAAAGAAGAAACTAGTGGAAATGTTGAACATTTTTTGCGGACCCAACTTGGGATTTGCCCGCGATGTTTCGGGCTGTATAACGTACCGTCAGCGCAGAGCTCCTTTCGTGAAGCAAGACAGTCGCCGTTACATCGTACTGTACATTGGCAGAACGGTGAGCAGGTGAGCAGAAATGGTACTTACCTTACCTTTCAGCTCGTCGGTCGTGGTCCACAGGCAGCTGACATGCAGCGTATGTACACAGCAATCCAAGCGTATTTGCAAGTTGCAACTCTCGAACCATGAAGATTGGGAAAGTACAGCCTCGGTAGTCACCGAAGGTTTGCAGCGCATGCCGTCGAATGGAGGAGATCTCTCGCTGGCTAGATCGATCGGCGCATAATCGCCAGGCACCGCGCAATGTGTAAACATTTGGAATAAAAAGAAGCGCGTACAAAGCCGCGCCAATAATTAGCGAGCGGGAGCGAGCTAACCTAGTGGTCCAAACGGTGCGATTTTCTATATACGACCGACCGTTCGTACGTCGTGCAAGTGCTACACGCTAGCTTGATGCCGGCCAGGGAGAGAACTCTCGTCCATTCAGCGGAATTCGCTGCACTCTTTGGCCTTACCGAGGCTTCCAATCTTCGTGGTTCCAAGCTGCAAGTTGTAAGTAGCCTAGTTTGGCTCGTGCGGATATAATCATTGTGTGCTCGCTCCCGCTCGCCTAAAATGCCGTGCATTCGCCTACTAGTATACAACACACCATGTTCTCTCGCTGGATAGATCGATCGGCGCATATCGCGAGTCACCGCGTGTGATGTGTAAACATTTGGAAATAATTAACTTACGCGACGTACCAACGTACCGAATATTCCGCCCCGAACGAAAGGCTCGCCCAATAATTATACGACGCACCGTACTTCGTGTTAGTGCGCATGCGTTAATATTACGCGCTTCGACATACTGTGCGGAATTTTTTCTCCATCCTCTTACAGTCCGTTCGAAGGAGATGGATTCTTCCGCGGAGGATAGTGTTCTTCGTCAAAGAAAAACCGACAGAAAATCGTGTCTTAGGCTCGAATTTTCTATCTATGCACCACCGTCGAAAGTCCTCACGACAGAGACGCTCGTCTCTTTTTCAGGGACGATTGCGAGATATAGAGCTGGCAAGGCAACGATACTGCTTCTGGTCCCAGACAGAACGCCCGGCCGTCGAAAGCTAGTAATTAAAGTGCAAACCCTCGTGAACTGCGCATGCGCGGTACCACTAATTGATGGGTTGGGCTTTTTATGCCAACTCGTGGTATTCGCTAGTAGCTCACGAGAGTCTGGCACGGCTAGCTACAGTAGTAAATAGCATGCGGAGTCGATACATGCCCTTCGTTGTGACTTCTTGTGCCTTCAAGATACACAGAGCGAGCGGGACGTGGTCGAGCTAAGCCTGCGTGCTAATTTGCTATTGGCTCGTTCACTGCTTTTTCAGCCATTACTTTCGAACGCAGCAGTTTTACCGAAATCGCATTTTAAAAAATAAGGCCAGTGTGGCACTGAACCATTGGTATCGCTTTTGGGCGTCTTGTGCGTGTAGCGGAGAAAACGTGTAACAGACGGACAGACAGACAGGCGGACAAACCAAGTACTATAACCCCGCTGCGCGTGCGCGCCGAAGTTTAATTATGGTGTGTGTCTACCGTAGAAGGCAGAGACACAACTGCACATATAATTGCGATGGACATTTTGTGCATGTGCCAAGTGTGCACTGGTATTCATTCTCTCCATAGTGTATGTATGTGCACTTGGTATCCCTTATGAATATGCCATACAACCAGACACACCCATCCGTAAATTTCGAGGCATTTCTAAAGGCCTCCTGATACTCTACCACAAACAGTTATCAATGTTAATGTTGCCTACCTTTCGTGGTTTACTACAGGTGGTATGGCATGGGGTACAGCTGTTGCTAGGGTGAGCAGGCTGGGTCTGACAAAAGAGGGTGGAACACAGAGCAATATTCACGACATGATTCATAGCCAATGAATAAAGGATTGTTTAGTAGTTCTAAGCCTCTACAACACAGATGGTACAAGCAACATTAATGTTGCATACCTTTCGTCGTATAAATGCAGGTAGTAAGGAATGTGGTACAGCTGTTGCTGCAGGCTGGGTACGAGAAAAACCAATATTCACGAATACGATTCATAGCCAATGGTTTACCTTTGTTCTCTGAGTCTCAGAGTCTCTCTGGGCCTTCTGGGAAGTCAGCCACAAGAGCCTCACTTGATCGCAGCTGTTCTCCTGCAGTCAGGAGGACCTCTAGTCACAAACATGACACATCCTGCAGTTATCACTATTCACCTTCTGTCTCAGTTGCTGCTGAGTCTCAGCTAACTCTCTCTCCTTCCTTGTTAGCTCATCTCTCACTGTCTGCTTCTCTTAGCTCCTGTCCTGGACCTGCACTAACTCAGTCTCCTGCAGTCAGGAGGACCTCTAGTCACAAAACATGACACATCCTGCAGTTATCACTATTCACCTTCTGTCTCAGTTGCTGCTGAGTCTCAGCTAACTCTCTCTCCTTCCTTGTTAGCTCATCTCTCACTGTCTGCTTCTCTCTTAGCTCCCTGTCCTTGGCCTGCACTAACTCAGTCTCCTGCAGTCAGGAGGACCTCGTTACATAGTTTCCACACGACTGACTAACCTCTGTCTCGTTCGTTGTCTCTGTGAGCTGATCAGCTGTTGCTGACTGTCTGTTTCTCTCTCTCACTGGATTCTAGTTGTTGTTGGAGCTCAGCGTTCTCCTTTATAGCCACCCTTCTTGATATTATAGTACTGAATAAGTCCCTCACCTGGTTCTTGGATTGCATTTGTCGTCTGACTGTCTGTTTCTCTCCTCACTGGATTCTAGTTGTTGTTTATGGA